>BQNB010002806.1:17059-117002 GCA_026074375.1 Tanacetum coccineum
ATAACAAACATTCCTAGAATCTGTTCGTCTTTTTGTAAACATCATATACAACTTTTAGATGATAAGAAACCAGTTGTTTAAAAACAAAGAATATTAAATCCAAACATGCAAGAAGTTGTTAAAAATAAATCATAAAACTTCTTGATACCGGTAGTATTTATCCAATCGCCGATAGCCCTTGGGTAAGCCCTATCCATTGTATACCCAAAAAAGGTGCTTGTGGAGATCTTTATGACACCTTAGATCGTTATTAAGACTCATCTAGGATATAGTAACAATGATTAATAAACTTGCACAGCGGAATAATAAAATCGAAATCAGAGTTACTTTATGGTTTTCTTTATTCATTATATCTCCAAGAACAAATGATCCATGAGGCTAAACTAACTAATACATAGATGTTTATAACACATCTACTAACTATCTAACTATGCTAACTAACTAAACGTGTACACACACGTTTTGTTTTAGTCGACTCTCATTAAGAACACATACTTTTCTGGATACTAAAACAATATGCCTAGACCTCCTTTTATAGTATAAGGAGTCAAGGCTTTACATGGAAACTATTTAAAAGATATTAATGAGTTTGACCAAATTTTTATCTCTTCATCTTTATCTATTTTTGACCAAATCTTTATTTTCTTCTACATCTTGTAGAATCCCACAATGACAACTTTGGCCCTTTTGTTTCCATCTTGTTTCATTCGTGTTTTGTCTTATCAACTCAAATATAATTCCCAACAATCTTCCCTTGGTTGATAATGACAAAACCAAATAAGCACGAACTTCCCCTGAAGTTAATATACGAATGAAAACTTTCCCTTAAGCTACCAAGGATCTACAAGTTGGAAATCATCAAATCTTCTTCCCCTTTTTGTCATCATCAAATCGGGGACTAAAGTATGCAACTTCGATCTTCACAACCACAAACCAATATTACACTTCTAATCTAAGCCTTCTATCTCCTAAAATTACCCACCATTAAGCACAATAAGAAAAATGAACTTAAGTAGTAGACACTCACACTAGCAGTAGTAATAATGACTAGTAGTAGCAAAAACCTTCACCTCGATGTAGCATGTAAATGGTTAAACATTTTAACATTAAGCTTCCCCTGAAACCCATACGTTAACCATTTCTTAAATCTTTAATTCTGTAGGCTCTATGTAATAATTACTGATGAAGAAAATTAAGTATAACGAACTTGATGCTGAAGTAGAACAACCTAAACTTGTGTCTTATATCTTGTTTATCCACGCGACGTCGAACTCATACCAAGACCAAAATATAAGTAGATTGTAATCTCTTGACAAAATCCTCATCTATGAGACACATATCTAAAGCGATAGCAAATATAAGCATTGAGCACCATAAGAAAAATCACACACATTTGCTAGATTCGTCTAGTCTTCGTCACAACGTTATAAGCACGAACAAGTTACCTCCTCCTAAAAGGTATGATAAAACACAAACCCAAATAATTCCACTTCAACTTCAAATAGGTCATAAACAACCTTTTTCGTAACCAATTCGAACGAATAATCCAAAATACGAGCCTTTGAAACTTTTAGGAATATTTAAACCAAAAACCTTCCCGAACGAAAACTTTGACACATCTTTTCTTCATAAAGTCGACACCAACAAAAACTTTGAACAATCCTAGATATCGAGAGCCACGAGGCTCTAATACCAATTGTGGAGATCTTTACGACCCCTTAGATCGTTATTAAGACTCATCTAGGATATAGTAACAATGATTAATAAACTTGCACAGCGGAATAATAAAACAAAAATCAGAGTTACTTCAAGGTTTTCTTTATTCATTATATCCCCATGATCAAATGAACCTTAAAGCTAAACTAACTAATACCTAGATGTTTATAACACATCTACTAACTATCTAACTATGCTAACTAACTAAACGTATACACATACACGTTTTGTTTTAGTCGACTCTCATTGAGAACACACACTTTTTTGTATACTAAAACAATATGCCTAGACCTCCTTTTATAGCATAAGGAGTCAAGGCTTTACATGGAAACTATTTAAAAGATATTAATGAGTTTGACCAAATCTTTATCTCTTCATCTTTATCTCTTTTTGACCAAATCTTTATTTTCTTCTACATCTTGTAGAATCCTACAATGACGACTTTGGTCCTTTTGTTTCCATCTTGTTTCATTCGTGTTTTGTCTTAACAACATATATGTACGTCTTCTAAAAACATATATGCACGCCTTTCGAGAACATATGCGCACGCCTTTTAAAAAACAAACTCATTCGTAAATCATATTCGCACATTGTCTTTCATAGGATTGAGCCATTTACAGGTACACGTCTTTCAAGAACATATGTGCACGCTGCGTTTTCTCATTAAATTTATTAAAACATATGTGCACGCCTTTCAAAAACGTATGTGCACGACTTCTAAAATCACGTGTGAGTTTCTTGATCATCTTTATTACACGTCGTGTTACCTACGATTGTGTGACAATCGTGTCTTGAGCAGGTTAGTCAAACCTTTAGAATTGACTAATATATCTTTATGTGTTATAATTATGTGTTTATGTGATTCTATGAAAGAATGATTATCCATCTATGGAGCGTGATTGTCTCATTGGGATTGGATTTGTGTTGGATTTTGTGGAGTTCATTTCGTTTTCCCTTCATTTTAGTTTTTGTATGCTCTATCACCTAGTACCAGAAATATCATATATACTATGAATAGATACTTGTCAACGAAATATCATATACACTTCACTAGTCTTTTCTCTTTCTTTTTTAGGTGAGTATGCACCATCATCAATACTATGAAATGAAAAAACAAAGAGAAAAGAGAAGAACCCGCATGAACTTAGAAAGGCCTAACAGATTGTCATTCCCATCTATGTAGGGCTTATGATCCACATATTGTTTATGGCTTTTTCCACTAATTAGGATTCATAACATTATGTTGGGGGGGGAGGGGGCTTCATGATTCTCTAAATAGAATCGGTTTTTAATGTAATTTTTTTATTGATCATTTTATTAGAATGCACCCCAACCCAAAATCAAATTGCCCCCCACCTTAAAGCCAAACAATGTAAAAACCTTAAATATTTGTCTTCGTCTTTGTGTGCACAACGATTTTTGTCAAGAATTTTTTTTTGCCTCCGTCCTCTAACTTCCTGGTTTCGCATTGTTCAACAGTGCCTTCTAACTTATTTATGCATAATCGCTCATAGTGGGTGTGTATCCGTAAAATAAAGGCAGCAAATAAAGCTGAGCTTTGATATACAAACCACAGTGGAACAAAAAAACACACTTTCATTGATAAAATGATGTAGCATCATTATTATATAGTTATAAATTTAATATCACAAAGAAAGGATCTAGCATACAGTATTTCCATAACATTGTTCATTTATGCATTTTATCAAACACTTTATATGCATACGAATGTTAATCTCTATCTTGGAATCAGACTAACTCATTGTAAAGATGTATATAAACAAAATTCATACCTTTTGACGATTGAACAAACATTGAGTTGATTTGAAACTTCAATTTGTAGTCGCACAAGATCTCTTAGACACAATACTCCATATTCCATAATCTTACTTATTTTTCTCTTATTAGTATATATACGGTTTCATCAATTTTCAGTTTCTGGTTATCGCACACGTGTTAGAAAAGTGAGGTAGCTATGTTAATATTATGCCACGTGTTAAGTAATTAGCGCGTATTAATGATGTTATAGATTATTAGTCAATAGTCAATATCATTAGTCAATATAATTAATTACATTTATTAGTCATTGCTTATTTATTATTTATTATATCACGCCAGTTTTGTATGATGGGCCTAGCCCATATGGCTCTCTAGAATTTTCCCTAGATGTCTATATATTGGAGGAGGATAATGATTTCACTAAGACAACACAAAAAATATAACAAACACACAATTGTCGCATAACAAATTTTTCCGATGACTGCGAATGACGGATTCAATGGTGTGGCCTGTGGAAAGTTCAGGAAGAAGGTTTTGAGGAAAATGACACCGTATGATCAACCTGCAATTTCAATTACAAACTCTAACCCTAATAATACCTCTAAATCTGGCTTTTTATCGAGGCTCATTTACCTTGTTACTTGCGCCTTTTGGAAACGCAATCCTGAGGAGGCTCCTGTTACAGGTTGATGATTTATTTTATTTTAAATTTAGTTTGACTTACATATAGTGCTTGAAGTATTAAAATTTAGAAAGTTAGTAGGATTATTTGCAAGGATTGTTGGAGCGATTAGAATAATAGGATATTGTAGGGGACATGGTTCTTGCATGTGACCTAAGCTAAAAATGAGTAGACTCTTGATATTAAACGTTGACAAGATCACAAAATATATAACTAAGGTCATTCATTGAGGCAATTCTATTGTTATCATAATAAACCAAGTTTTAATTATAGTGCAGTAGTGCTATATATATTTTAACCCCTAAGTCATTTTTGTTTTGAGAATCTTTAGGTGTTCTGCCCTTAAATGAAGTTGCATGTTTTATCATGCTCTACTATTTTTGTTTCCATTGGGGGCAGTCTTCTATATTGCATCTACTTTAGATCACATTTCTTGATTTCACATTTATGATTTCTATGTCCTCACAAAAGTTTTTCTCATGGCCAGGGACTAATGAAGAACAAAGGAATTTAGCTAACATTTCTACTGCTACTGAGATATCAAATCTTGAGACAATGCCGAAACAAAATACTTTTAGGTTTTTATATATTGTTGTGATGGGTGTTGTTAGAAGTATGCGTCTTGGATGAGTATTCTAATCACATGTATTTTACTGGGTACAACCAATAGTATATAATTAACCAAAATAAGCATTTGCGGCAACACGTGTGAAGTATAATTTTGGATACTCGAACTACAGATATGACATTGAACATTTGAAAAAATCGTTGCATTTGAGAACTACCAGGTCAGATGTTCGTGAAGGGGATAAAGCGAATATTTACAACAATTCTCATGTTTTGAGGCTTAAAGTGTCAACAAGTGGCCCTTTGAACAAGCATACGGTGAAGGGGATAAAGCCAATATCAATTCCAAGAGTGAGTTTTATTCTTTTATATGCGCGTGTATACTCGTATGTTTATTTATGACTTCATAAAAAAGGTTTATGAATTATACTCATACTATTCACCGGGTACAACCCTTTATATTGCAAAAAAATTGTATTCATACATGTAAATGACTTCTTAGGCCTTCGAAGAGGATGTTGCCTCAGCTGTTGAGCTTGCAAAGGCTAGATCTCGTGGCAGAACAACAATGTACGGAATGGCGCGCCCACCTTATTATAGAGGGCCTTCGACTTTAAGCAAAAACTTTGTTAAAGTTATCCTTTAATCTTGCTTCATAATATTAGTTTGGGTGAAGTAGACTCAGAACATGTTTTGCTAAATTTCAGCCAACGACGTCACTTATATCCTCTCAACCTACTTGGGAACTTGAAGGGTCAAATGGAAGCAAGATGGTATCTGTTTGTGCTATGATTGTTTTTGTTTTTATTACATACTTTTGTGTAATCTATGAAATCTTGTTAATTTTTAAAGTTTGATTCTGGTAGGAGTAGGGACTTTTAGATTGATAAATCAATAAAACTTATAGATTTGGTATATCTGATTTTTGCACTATCAAGAATTTACGATCCAACATATATCGTCTCAGCCTGCTTGGGAACTTGAAGGGTTAAATGGAAGCAAGATGGTATCTGTTTGTTCTACGATTTTTTTTGTTTTTATTACATACTTTTGTGTAATCTATGAAATCTTATTAATTCTAATGTTTGATTCAGGCTCGTAAGCGTAGGAGCTCTGTACTAGATGATCTAGGATCTGGTGGTCTGATGTGTAGAATTTGGCAGAAAGCTAATCTTTGTTCTCAAGGAAGTTCTCTATCAGAGCATAAAAGTGAATTTGTTTCGAGTGCTCTAAATTTGCTTTTATGTAGTGAACCTGAGAGGAAAGCCTCTAAGGCAATAGTGGAAAATGGGAAGACAAGCATGCGTAATTCAGGCTATGCATTTGTTCCTACTCAGTCGACACAGATGGCGTCCAAAATACTTGAACACCTTGAAAGAACAAGTCCAAAGGAAAAAAATTCATCATCCAGGGTTGCTGGAACAACTGAGAAGTCGGCTAATAAACTGACATCTAACCTGGCACTTGGAAGCCTGGACAAAGTCGAATCATCAAAGTTTCTGCTCAGCTCTCAAAATAATCAGAAATCAGAGGGTCAGTATCGTATTGAAGAGAATGGTCCACAACGATTTGCAGTTCCTCTTATTGTGCTAAGCTCTATGAATGGAAATTCTACAGCACGAGTAAAAGGTAGTGCACCAACTACAAATGCCTCTTCCACATTGGCACTGCGAGCAGAGCCTCGTCAGAAGAAACCTGCTTTTCAGATGAGTGTACATGAAGTACGTGTATTGTTTTGTTCATTTGCTCTCTCATATCATCCACTATGTTTTTTTACTTATCTGTTTGTCTTGTGAAGTATTTTGAGGTGTTAGATGATGACAACCATTCTACAGCACGAGTACAAGGTAATGCACCAACTACAAATGCCGCTTCCACATTGGCACTGCCAGCAGAGCCTCCTCAGAAGAAACCTGCTTTTCAGATGAGTGTACCGGAAGTACGTGTATTGTTTTGTTCAATTGCTCTCTCATATCATCACTTATCTTTTTGTCTTGTGAAGGATTTTGACGTGTTAGATGATGACAACCATTCCACAGCACCAGTACAAGTTAATGCACCAACTACATATGCCGCTCGCTCATTGGCACTGCCAAGAATCTACTTGGAGTATGATGACCCCCCCAAAGAAATTGCGTCTAAGATTCTCAATTTATTCAAAAACATATTTAGAGCTTTGAAGAGGGAGAAGTAATAGTGACCATAGAGGGCTCTAACACCAATTTTATGATTGCATGTCTTCCACCATAAGAGAGGGTTTTTGCCTTCCAAGATGAGAGGCGATTATGAAACTTATCAAGGATAGGCTTACAATTCAGCCCCTGTTCATATTAGTACCAATAGGAAGACTGAGTATAAGCACAGAGGCTGATGGGTTGAACTTAGTATTGCAGACAATACAAAGTCCATTTATGTGTTTTCACTGTTTTGAGTTTTTATATCTACGTTTTGATTATTTTGAAATGTGAAAGGAGTAACTTAGGAAGGTTTGCGATTGGTGACTAAATTTTCATGTTCGATGGTGAACAAATTATCATGTTCGCCTTTCAATTTTGAGCATAAAAGTTAGTTTGCTACTGCAGTACTAGAGCTCTTAATGTACCACCTTGAACCAGAAAGCTTGAACCAGAAATATGATTAATAAGTCTTAAATGGTGGAGTTGGTTAATAACTAATTAAGGATAGTCAAGTGTTAGATCATAAACCACCTTGAACCAGAAAGCTTCACAAGAAAAGCAGTCACGGCCATGTACCACCAGTCATTTTCTAAACTATCGGTGCAGCAAACTTCATTCTTTTCTTGATCAACTGAACCCCTATCAATATTTCTAATGGCTTTCTCCTTCTTTGACTCTTTCAAATTTGTACCGCTGGTAGTCTATCATGACAATTGATAATCCACAATACATCATACTTCAATCAACCAGACCTTATGGACACAGAGATGTTGCATACAGATTATTAGAGGCATCTTATTTCGTGGCAAAGTAGTGATATGGCAACTTATGGTTAGGAACTGATCGAGCCACAAGAGTCAATGCCATGCATATGTGACACATTCTCTGAACCAAATCGCCGTCTGTTACTAATTTATTCACTTTATTATCGACATAATGTTAATAATGATGAAAGTTGTATCTGATAACAAGTATGTAAAAAGAATGAGTGTTAATAATCCAGGCATCGTACACGGATAATAGTTCACTTATGTATTTAATGCCTGGCTACAACCCTATGGTCTGCAGTCATTTGTGGGTGATGATTACTATACAGTAGACTTTTTTAGGAGGCGTACAAATTTAAGATGTATATGTAACAAATGTGTCTACTTTTTAAAACAATGTAAGAAAGCTGTTGGGTCGACACAACCCAACCCAGAGTGAGAAATACTCACTTTCTATTTTAAGTAACGTTGTTTTCTTTCTTTGCTAAAAATATCACTTTCTTCAGTTGCGATTTTGTGTGTGTGTGTGTGTTTTTGACATTTTTTTGTGTTTTTACGATCAGGGTTGCGATATACTGATTCTATGATTCAATGAAGACGATGACGCTGAGTCACTAATACCTTTCGTAGCTATCAGAGGCTACATCTTTCATCATATTTGCTCACATATATAAGAATTTGATAAGCTAACTAGGGGGTGTTACTAATACATTATAACAAGTATATGTATTTTGGAGATGTTTTACATGTTGTGTATTATATTGCAAAAAACGACATAACCAAATCGGTTATTGATGCTTTTATGTGTATTATAAGTCACTATATTTTTAATGAAGTTTTTATCTCTAAAAAAATCTATAACCATTTTTTGTTACACTTGGCTTGACTTATTTTCTTTTGCTCAAATACGTCCTAACGTGAGACATATGCAGATTGTTGTGATAAAATTTGTGAGAGTTAAATTTTTGGTTGTTTTCAATGTTAGTCTTATGTGTAGGTCTTTTGATAAAACCTCACATACATTAGAAAATCAGAATGTATTGCCGGAATGTAGGGAACTTGACAGTGGCAAGCAATTTGACGACAAGTTGCATGTATATAATACCCTAAACCTAAACTGTAATAAATTAATAATGATACTAATATTATCTTAGATAAAAAATAAAACTGAATAAGTTTTAGTACTACGTTAAATATCATTAGTACTATATATGGCATGCAATCGCTAGTAAAATTTTAGTCACGTAAAATATGATCTTAATAACTTAAATATCCAATACGTTAACATAGGCAAACTAACATCTTACTTTAGTAACTTTATCTGAATGGTGATCAATGTATGAAAGGATTGAGTTCAACAAATAACCATTTTGACATAACAACTTTGCACCTCAAAAACTACATTTAGTCAAAGCAATATACTCGTCTATCTAGCTATCCATTCTTCCTCGCTAACCTTAGTTTTCCCCCCATTATATTATATGAGGGATAATGTATGCTCCTCACACACACGTACACAAAACTCAAATCTCGACCTAAACATAAACAACTCTCCACACAAATATGACTATTGGTTACTAGAGGAAGATAATTTCAAGTTGGAGTTTCTGTTCGTATTAATCGAATTTGATCGGTTTGCATTCGGGTTGGAGCTGTGGTTACTTGGGCACTTATCATTTTTGGGTTTCTGTTCTTGTACGTCTCAGGAGTTTTGTTTGGGTTATCATTCCAGCTAAAATAAAATGACTAAAATACCCCTCGAAAATGACTAAAATACCCCCAAACATAGGGGTATTTTAGTCATTTCAGTTCAACCAAGGACCAAAAGTGAAACCAAACCTTCAAAATACGGACCATTTTCGCAATTTCGAAATTCGACGGACCAAGTTTGCAATTTGGCCAAACCACAAGGACCATTTTTGCAATTTACTTCGTTTTTTTAATAAACTTGTCTTAGAGTTAGTTTAAGGTTTTAAAAAAAAATACATTTTGTAGTACGAAGTACACGTAATCTTTTCACAAGACGTACTTTTTTGAAGACTTCTATTTCATTTTTAAATTCCATTTCAGTTTCATGAATATGGGTTTTAAATTGTTAGATGACTAAATCATAGGCATCATCTCTATCCAAAGTTCTCACTGATAAAAACTCATTAAAAACAAGTCTTTTAGCTTTTTCAAGCTTCGTCCTTAGTCTAATGTTACTTATGACTAAATTTATAAGTCTATTCTAGCGGAATCTCGTTCTTACTAGTCGTCGACAAAGCCTTCACATGGCGTTTTTTTTAACAATGTACTTGTCAAAAAGAAACATACACTAAAGATGTAATTTTGTCATTGTAAACATATATGGTTTAATAAACACATTGTTACAATCCCACATAGGCTAAGTATGGGATTGGATGATGATTTATAATGTCTAGGTATTCCCTCCTCCTTGAACTGAGTATGGAAAGGTTCGTATCATGTAGATATCAAGTTGTTCGTGAATTGTTCTTCCTTCATATCTCGATTCACAAGCAGTTTGGCTAACCGTATCTTATTTCTTAAGTGAATTATGATACAGAGTATATCAATTAGTATGAGAGTAGCCCTACCTTTCGAAGTTCCAACAACCAACGAGGACGTTGGTTCTCCAAACCGTGGGATATTGTTACCATCCCACATCGGCCAATGGTAGGGATTTGGCAGATGAATTATAATATCAAGGTGTTTGTGTATGGGATGATCCCTTAACATCCTTCAACAAGCTCGCTCTTATGGAGTGACTTCTACACTTAGCTTATAATGTCTAGGTAGTTCCCATCCTTCTCCAAGTTGATATCAAGTTGTTAGGGAATAATTCTCCTTCCTAATCTCGATCACCGAAGTTTGGCTAACAGTAATCTCATTTCTTAAAGTGAATTATGAAACGTAGTATACACAGAGAAATAATATGATCCAAAAAATGATCCGCAAGTATACTAGTGATAAAAAATTTCTTATGCTATTAGCCTATATAAGGTGTTAATCAAATCACATACTTAGAGAAAAATAAAATATTAAAGTACATATGCACTGTCAAAAACCCTCTCAGATGTGTTGTGATTGTCATCAACCATATAAAGCAGAGCATTTGAATTCTTTAAAGTCATAAAAGAATATCAATTTCGTAACATTGCTAAAAATAAACACCCCAAAACTAACCTACATAACTGCTTTTGGAAAGAACTAACACCGGTCTTTGTCTGAGTACAAGAAATTAAGCATGGCAGATGACTGAACCGGGGCATGAGGTTTATCCTCCACATATAGCTTTCTCATTGTCAAAAAGAACAGATGATTATATAAAAAAAACAATACACGGCTGGCAAATTTATTCAACATTCAAATCACTAGATTCATAATATTTAAAGGTAAACACTTTGGTAGGCGATTCATATTCTCTATCTATTATCAACAGAAAGCCAAATATTTTGACTACTGGTTGGATCCTAAACTTAGAGAAGTAATGTCATCCTATCTCTAAGAGGGATTTTGGATGCGTAATTTTACTGTGTAATGCTGTTCGGTTTTTTAGACATAAGCCTTTGTATGTTATGGTTTCAAGTGCTTAATGGATAGAAAAAAATAGTTTTTGATAACCACAGATGTGTTAGGTTCTTATTATAAAGTCGCTAATAAGCCATTAGCAAAGCTAATAAAAACGAAATCCCAACACACGTTAACCAACTTTTATCCTACTAATGCATATTATGACACAAATAATGGAAGCAATAACAAGTCCATAAAATAAACCTTTAAGCAAAAATCAAATAGATTGGTCAACAGTATTTGAACAACTTTCAAAACCACAGATTTAATGAACTTGTAGAAGACACCTTATAACTTGATTTTAAACTCTAAAAACTTTTGACAACTGATTAAAACAACTTAAAAGAGCTTGTTAAAGTTGGCTTAGTGACCCAAAAAATTTTAAAACTAATTTGGCCCATTTTAGCTCTTAACCCAAACATCCCTTTAAAAACTGATTAACCATTTTTAAGCTAAGTTACACTGGTTTAAGTTTGGAACTAGTTTAAGCTTGGATTATGAAAAACAAATATCCAACTAACAACTTTAAGGTCTAATAAGCAGATTTCAACAACTGATAAGTACTTATCAAATAGCAAACAGATTAAGCAGTTTCAAAGCTAAATATGACAGTTTTATTAAAAAACATGAACAATGATGATTTAAACATTAAGCAACCATAAATAAGCAATAAACATTAATAATAAGCAGTTTAAATAAGCAAATAGATTTTTAAGCTAAAATGCAAAAAGTGAACTTACAAGACCCTTTGCTCAAACAAGGGCATAAAGTGCTCTTAGAGCTTATCAACAAGCTCTAGCTTGTTTAAAAATAAGCTAGTATTGTCTTATAAGCCCTTCCAGGTTTGGCTTATCTTCCAAATAAGCTGAGGAATTTAAGGAGTGGATTTTTAAGTGAACTTTTCTTAAACACTTATAACTATATAAAAGTCTAAATTGCTTTATTAAGACAGATTAAACAAGAGCTTATTAGAGCTTATCAAAACTTATAATTCATTAACACAAGTAAAACAGAATTTCATAAAAAACTTAAAATTTCATTAATCTTAAAAACGTTTACAAGGCTTGAAAATAAATGACAATAATCTTAAAAAGCTAAAAAATACAAGGAAAAAGATAAACTAAATTACTACTTAAAAAAAACTCCCCTAATGTGTGAAAACACACACTACTTATAGCTGGCTTGAGAAGATTAAGCCCTTTGAGGTGTGTTTCTTGTGTGAGTGCTCTCCAAGCCATAAATATGAGACCTATAATCCATTTTGTGTTTCTTTAAATTGATCATAGCCCTTGAATTTGTCCTTTCCAATCAACCGTCTTAGTAAGGAATGCACAACGTGTTTTGGTTCTTCTTCTTGAAAGGAGAATGGGTAAATTGGTTTGTTGAGTAGTGGAGAATTAGGTTAAAGAAGGGGTTTTGTTGTCCGGTTTTGCAGAGGTGGTAGAGTGAAGGAATAGTGGAATGGGGGGGGGGGGGTTGCGGGAAATGGATTTGGGTGAGTTAACGGTTGTTAGGGGTAAAAGAAGAAGGGACGAGTTTTGTAAATGGGATAATGGTGGTTAAAGGTGGAAGAGTTAAAGGGTGTTAGTCCATTGTTTTTGTTAAGGACTGGCACCGTTAGTCCTTTTGGACTAAAGATGCAAAGGGGAAAGTACTAGTTGCGTAATGGACATAACAACAATATGGTTGATTTTTCATTAAGTGGATAGGCTTATATCATGGGCTTTAAATCTTCATAAATAAGTAAAGGGGCTGACTCGCCCATTAACCTTGGGTACGGTGGTCCCAATAAGGATGCTTATGTCCTCTGGCTTCGTTTTTGTCCTTTAGTGAATATCCGATACCTGCAAAGTATACAAAGCAAAACAAACATATATTTGGCATTTTATGTCCGTTTTTGGTCATTTAATCTTGTTTTATTAGGTCAAAGGTGTGTGTAATTAAGCACATACCAAAATCCCCCATATTAAAATATTGCCGTGTCCTCACGCAATGCCATAAGTAAACTCTTAGAAAAACCAAAGGAATCTCACTCACAAAAATATCCCCTCGACTATTACCTTCGAAAAGTAGCTAATGTTCATACAAAAAGTGAATAAAGAATATTAGAAAAGCGGCCCCCCCCCCACCCCGTTTTAACCATTTTTAAATATTTACACTAATTACCACACATATTTTTGTATTTTTTCTTTTTCTCATTTTTTTATACTTTTCTTTTTAGCAAGAAACTAGAATTTTCAATAACAAAAAAACAAAACAAAAAAAAAAGGGGTGGTTGAGCTGGTGGGTGAGGAGAAAAGAAAATAAAAAAAAAAAAAGAGGGGCCACTGGCCTTCATTATTTTCATAATTTTTAGGGTCATGGAATAAGAAGCACTTCAATCCTAAAATGCTCAAAAAGGATAAATTCATCGTCCCTGATTTTTTACTTGTCCCAAACCAAGCTTAAAAATGAAATCACTTTTAAATACGAGTTAAGATGCGAACACTACTCATACTTGTAACTTGTGAAACATTTCACTCCTGACATTATTATATATATTGTGAGTGTGCTTATTTTAAATTTCAACCATGGATCAACTTTTTTAATAAAATTGTATAAGTTTCTTAGGCTTTAACATTTCGAACCCACGAAATTATGATTTTGAAGGCGAGATCATTCTATGTAGTGAATTTCTTCTCAGCACATCCCAACCGAGACCGGCTTACCAGGCTTTTGACACCCTACAAAGAATAGTACGAACTCACGGACCTTTGGTTTTAAAAACTCTTAGGCTTCCCGTTAAACAAACAATTCATTTAGAAAAATCACAACTTAAAACGAAATAGACTTAGTTCAAAAGCATATTTAAATTTAAGAAAAAGAGATTTCTCCTATATTTATTAAATCACATATATTACACTTAATATGATTATACATCCTTTAAACGAAGGAAAATCCTGACCTTTTTTGAAAGGCTGGCAACATCGGTTGTGAGCCGGCAAGATTGCACAAACTTGTATCAATCACCGGATTAGTATTCTACAATGGGTTCCTTATTTTGAAGACTGCCACATCGGTTGTGAGCCGGCAAGAGGCAGTAAACTTTTATCAGCCCACAGTTATTATATATATATATATAGAGAAAATTTCTTTTTAGAAAATTTAAGTATAAATTTGAACTAAGAACTAATAATTTATTGTATCAGACTAATACTTTTAAAAATTATGGATTTAATTTTAATTCTCAGAATAGCATGTATTATTAGTCCGGTTTAAAGCCCCCTTTTTGTGGGAGAAAAAAGCCACAAACTACACTTAAAAGCTCTTAATGATTTCCAACTAATCCATGTTAGCATCAACTCAAATAAACTCTATTATTTCTCATTCTTCGCAAATTTAAAATCTTTAATAAAAAAGATCCGCGAATGCTTAGTTAAATAAACTAGCTTAGTCAAGTTTATAAAGGTTAAGGGACAAAGCTAAGAGCTCAACATGCTTGATCGAGTCAAAATTTATTCTTATTCTACCCAACAGGAAAGTCAAACATTGTGACAAAACACTTATTAAGTATGCATAAAGATAAACGTTAGTCGATAAGATTTAGGATATTGGATTCCCATAATCATGCTAAGGATTGAAACTCAAGTGAACGAAGGACAAAACCACGAGCACGAGAGGCTTAATAATCCGGGTAATCCTGGACATACAACACAAACCATAAAACACGAGAAAGGAAGAGGTGAACCTCCTCACGTCACACTTATTCATTACTACTATTATAATTATATTAAGATAAGCATGGGTTACCACCCAAGAAGTGCTTATTTATTAATCAGTCACTAAGCTTGACTCGTCCTCAAATTTTGTTGTCCATGGGGAAAGTTTGGAGATCCAGGACAACCATTGGTGGTATGTCCCCTTTAAAATAGTGCTTGAGTCTATGACTGCTCACCTTGAAGTTTGGCTGTCGGTTTGAGATAACTTGACGGTACCATAAGGGAAAACTTGAGCAGCGGTGAACGGTCTGGTCCAACGGGTTTTGAGCTTGCCCGAGAAGATCTCTAATTGATAATTGGAGAGAAGAACTCGATCACCAACGTTGAAAACGCGGTTTTAAATTTTGGGGTCATGAATCTTCTTCGTTTTCTCTTTGTAGATTATAGAGTTCTCGTAGGCTTGATCACGAAGTTCATTTAATTTATTCATTTGAACTTTTTGGTGATCACCCATGGTCTTGAGGTCAAAATTGCAAAGTTTCAAGGTCCAATAGGCCTTATGTTTAAGTTCGATAGGAAGATGACAAGCCTTTTCGTACAATAGCTTATAAGGAGTGCACCCAGTGGGTGTTTTGAAAGTAGTACGGAAGGCCCACAAGGCGTCATCTAACTTATCGGACTATAAAGCACGGTTTTTACCTACGGTCCTTTCCAAGATACGTTTCAAACCACGATTGGAAACCTTAACTTGCCCACTTGTTTGTGGGTGATACGTGATGGAGAGACGATGAGTAACTCCGTATTTAAGCATGACCTTTATGAACCGGTAATTGCAAAAATGGGTACCGCAATCACTAATGATAGCACGAGGGGTCTCAAATCGGGCGAAGAGAGATTTTAAAATTCTGCAAACAACTCGGGCATCATTGGTGGGAAGCGTTGTTGCTTCAACCCATTTAGACAAGTAGTCGACAACCACGAGAATGTACTTGTTCCCTCGAGAAGAAGAGATCAGTCCCATAAAATCAATGCCCCACACGTCAAAGATCTTGCACACTTGAATTGCATTTTGAGGCATTTCATCACGTTGCGAGATTTTGCCTTAATGTTGACAAGCGTCACCGTGTGACCAAGTCATGGGCATCTCGGTAAATAGTCGGCCAATAAAATCCAGAATCAAAGACTTTTTAGTCGTGTAGTTGGAACCATGATGTCCCCCGGTAGGTCCATTATGACAAGCCGTGAGGATATCAATGGCTTCTTAGCCGTAACACATCGTCTAATTACTTGATCCGCGCTAATTCTAAATAAGTAGGAGTCATACCAAAAGTAATGCTTCACATCTTTGAAGATTTTTTTCTTTTGTTGGGACGACATCCCTTTCACAATAAAATTCCCCCCATGGTAGTTTGCAATGTCGGCAAACCATGGGGTACTAGAACTACCACGAAAGGTAACCATACCAAGAGTCTCGATAGGAAATGTTTTGGTAATTTCCTTGTTCTCGAGAACATCTTGGTGGGGATTTTCAAGTATTGATAAGTGGTCGGCCGCGAGATTCTCCGCTCCTTTTTTATCATGAATAATGACATCAAATTCTTGGAGTAGGAGAATCCACCAGAGCAATCTTGGCTTAGCATCTTGCTTGGCAAGAAGATATTTGAGAGCCGAGTGGTCCGTATACATTATGGTCTTCGACAAGACTAAATAAGGCCGGAATTTCTCAAAAGCGTATACCATGGCTAATAATTCTTTCTATGTAGTAGTGTAATGTGCTTGAACATCCATCATGGTCTTACTAGCATAGTGTATAGGCTGAAAATGTTTGGTCTTACGTTGCCCACGTAATCACTAGCATCACACATAATTTTAAATGGTAGGTCCCAATCGGGGGCAACTAAAATTGAAGCTTCGGTTAACTTCTTCTTAAGTATATTAAACGTGTCAATACATTCTTTTGAGAAGATGAAAGGGGTATCTTTTTCAAGAAGATGGGTCATTGGTCGGGCAATTTTAGAAAAATCTTGAATAAATCGACGATAGAACCCGGCATGACCTAAAAAACTTCGAATGCCTTTAACGGAAGTCAGATGAGGGAGTTTAGCTATAACATCAACTTTAGCTTTGTTGACCTCAATCCCGGACTTTGAAATCTTATGTCCTAGAACAATGCCTTCTTTTACCATAAAATGGCATTTTTCCCAATTTAGAACTAAATTAGTGTCTTCGCACCGTTTGAGCATTTTGTCTAAATGAGAGACGCATGAAGAGAAAGAATCCCCATAGACCGAGAAATCGTCCATAAAGACCTCCATTGTTTCCTCAATCATGTCGTGGAAAATGGCCATCATGCACCTTTGGAACGGGCCTGGAGCATTACATAAGCCGAAAGGCATGCGTCGGTAGGCAAACGTCCCATAAGGGCAAGTGAAGGTTGTCTTCTCTTGGTCTTGCGGGTCAATAGGAATTTGAAAGTATCTCGAGAAACCATCTAGAAAACAATAGTATTCGTTTCCCACGAGTCCCTCAAGCATTTGGTCCATAAACGATAACGGGAAATGATCTTTACGAGTGGCATCATTTAACTTTTGGTAGTCAATGCATACACTCCATCCCATAACTAATCGAGTAGGTATCAACTCATTATCTTCATTTTTAATTACGGTTATACCTCCCTTTTTAGGCACATAATGAACGGGGCTCACCCACAGGCTATCAAAGATAGGGTAAATCAATCCGGCATCAAAGAGTTTGATAACTTCCTTTTTGATAAGCTCATGAATTTTTGGGTTCACCCGTCTTTGATGTTGAATTGCCAGTTTAGAGTCATCCTCTATTAATATTTTTTGAGTACAAAATTGAGGGTCAATGCCCTTAATATCAGAGATTTTCCAAGCGATGGCACGCTTGTGTGACTTTAAAACCTTAAGAAGTTTTGCCAGTTTAGTTTAGAGTCATCCTCGTTAATTAATATTTTTTGAAAGTCCCAAATTTGAGGGTCTATTTCTTAATATCAGAGATTTTCCAAGCAGATGGCACGATTTCTGTGTTGACTTTAAAACTTAAGAAGTTAAGACCTTATCATCTTTCTTATAAGTATTAGCAATAACTGAAGGGGAGTTAACGGGTTTGTACCCTTAAAATTGCCTAATCAAGATGAGAAGGTTAGATCATTGAGATCAAAAGGCTCTAGAGGTTTCATCAATGGAAAGATTTACGATTTTATGTTCCTCAGCCATGAAGTTTCTTTTTACGAAGGATAGGAGATTGATGGATCATCGTTTTAATAACTTCTCGAGTAGGAAGAAGGTTTATCTCTCCCTCAAGATCAAGTTGTTTTTCATACATCAATTCCATTTGAAATTGAATCATTTGTAAGACAAGCTTGGATTTCTTCCAAAATGAAGTCTCCTTCCTCAAAAGGAGTGAGAGAGGGGGAAGAAATAGAAAGGATAGGATCTAAAGATGGAGTGGGATTGCCACTCGTAGAACAATCTGAGAATTCGAGCACTTCTTGAGCATACTCCTCACAACCTACGTCGATGAAATCGATTCGATTAATCAACACATCATCATTGTAGGAGTATCTCGAAGTTTGACAAACTTTAGAGGTTATGGCTTCATCATCAACTTGGAGAGTTAATTCTTCACCATAAACATCAATCAAAGCACGGGCCGTCCCTAAAAAGGGTCTCCTAAGAATTAAGAGAGCCCGAGGATCGACAAAATAATTAACGACTGCGAAGTCGGCCAAAAAATGGAACTTTCCTACTTTTCCAAAGACATCTTCGGCAATACCGGATGGACTAGTAGTCGATCGGCTCCTTAGAGTTCAAGCATCTTTGAGTAGGGAGTACACTTTGGGGGTGGGGTCGAGACTAAAAGCTTCTTCCATATGCGGAAAAGCACACATCAAGTTGCTTGTTTGCACCAAGATCGGCAAAGGTAAGCACTCTAACTTACTCTATAAATATCACCCATGGAATATGAAACTTGGCTGGGAGGGTCTCAAGTTTTTCGGAGCAATTTTTTTAGGATAACCCGAACAATTCTCATTCACTAGTGTTTTGGCTAAGTCAAACAATTTTTCTTTGTTATTAAGGAGGCTTTTGAATATTGAATCAAATTTCGGCATATGTAGAAGAGCATCTGCGAAACTGAGCTCGAAATGTAGTTCCCTAAAGATTTCAACAAATTTCGAAGCTAGTTTATCATCTTGCGACGGGGATTGTTTTTGTGTGATTTGATTTTATCTGAATCAATTGGTAGATATGTGTTATATATTTGATAAATAAAATCTAGTATATAAAAAAGGCGTAAATAGTTAAAAATTGAGGGTACGTTTTGTATTTTATTTTTCTATTTATATTAAACTTCAACATTTTTTATAAAATCGTGCGTATGTCAGAAGCATTGTAATATTGAGCTCATTTTGTTCGCAATTGGAAGATTTTTCGGCGGGTATTTTTTTATCTGAATGAATCGGTAGATATGTGTTATATATTTGATGAATAAAGTTTATTATATAAAAAAGTCGTAAATAGTTAAAAATTGAGGGTACCTTTTGTAAATTTTCTTTTGTATATTAAATTTTAACATTTTTTATAAATCGTATGTATGTCAGAAGCATTGCAATATTGGGCTTGTTTTGTTCGCAATTCGAAAATCTTTCCGCGGGTATTTTTTTTATCTAAATGAATCGGTAAATATGTGTTATATATTTGAAGAATAAAGTTTATTATATAAAAAGTCATAAATAGTTAAAAGTTGAGAAGTCGTTTTATAAATTTTCTTTTTTTATTCATTTTGGGCCGGCAAGAAATAATTTTATTTTATTTTGGGGCGCTAGTGGACTATGTTTTTATTTGTATTTTGGGCCGCTAGTATGCTAGATTCACAAAGGTTTTACAAACAAAAATTCACAAATGACATGTCATGCACATTATTGGATGTAAAAAGAAAAAGAGTCTAAAAAGAAGATAAAGAATACCGTGACATGTCATTTGGTGGATTTTTGTTTGTAAAACCTTTGTGGATCTAGCACAATCCTTCTTTCCATGTGGGCTAGGTTGTTTTTGCATTTTGGGCCGCTGGTAGGCTAAGTTTTTTCACCTCAGTAAAATGACACCGTTTTAGTCATTCTCTTTGTCTTTAGTTTTTGTTGGTCGGCCCATCATATGTTGGGCAGCAGCCCACAAGTTAAAAGTTTCTATGTTTTTAGTAGAACCAATCAACAAGCCAGGGTCGGCTTTGAGGGTGTGCAAGGTGGGCGACCGCACAGGGCCACAAAAATTTTAGGGGCACCAAAATTTATCCCGTTAACAATTATGTGCATTATTTCTTAAAAACGATGACATTTTATATATAACGTTTCTTATCGCAGGGCCTCATTATGTAATTTCGCTCAGGGCCTTTAAAAATTTCATAAATTTAGAGACGCTGCAACAAGCTAAAACAAGCAGGGTTACGCGCGCGTTGCCGCGTGGCGTTAATTTTTCGCGCGTTGTTACGGAGCATTAGTTTTTTCTTTAATTGTGTGCGAGTTAATTTTTTCGGTCTTATGTTTAATAGTTTGTTTTTTTCTTATATGGGCTTATGTGTTGGGCTACATGTTTAAATGTTTTTTTTTTGCTATACGGGTTTTTTTCCCAATATAATTTTATGGGATTACGTGTGCCTTAAAAGACAATCGCGCGTTACTGCAGGACATTTTTTATATTGTATTTTTTGCGGGTTTATTTTTCCGGTCTCATGTTTAATAGTGCGGGTTTATTTTTTTGGTATCATGTTTAATAGTTTTTTTTCCTTATATGAGTTTACGTCTCGTGCGTTGTTGCTGGGCGTTAAAATTTTATATTTTTTTATTATTTTTGGCAAATGTTACGAATTAAAAAAACACTGTTACGAATTAAAAAAAACACTTAGGCTGGCCCAAAGTGGGAGTTCGGTACTGTAGCACTGTCTTTAATAGAAAAACTTAGGCTGGCCCAAAGTGGGAGCCCGATACTATAGCATTGTCAAAACGACAGTGTATAAGCTCAGGAATAAGTATAATATAATATAATATGTTAAAAAAAAATCAGCAAGCTAAAAATCCTTGCTTTTTAATTGGATTTGAGTATTGAAAAAGTGAAAAGAGAGTTTCTAGACATTCTTTTCACCAAAACAATGTACACCGTGTGTCTTTAATCATGGTATTACGCGGTTTACTATTTTCATGTTGACATTTTTAAATAGATCGGCTTATTTACTTACACCCGATTTATTTAGTTTCTAGTTTTTGTTTCTTAAATATAACATTTTTAAATAGATCGGTCTTTTCCTTAATAACCATTCTTTTTAGTTTTAAAATTAAATAGAACGCTCTTTATCCTAATAACCGTTCTTTTTGTTAGACTTTCTCCTTTTTTGCAACATATAGAATGGCTTTTAACAAAACCGCACTATATGGAGTGATCTATATAAGCCTTTGTGTAGTAGTGAATGAACGATGTTTATGCATATGTTATAACTAGGGGTGTCAAAAAGGCCGACCCGACTCGAATCCGACCTAGACCCGAACCCGAATAAGCATATTCGGGTCAAGTTAGTCGGGGCCAAAAATGTATTCGGATCAACCCGAGTAGCCCAAATACTAAATAGGGTCGGGTATCGGGTTGAAATTTTTTGGTTAGCTTTTTGATGAAATAGTAATAGGAGAATAGTTGAGGTTTGTTTATGGTAAGTGTAAATCAATGAGCGTTGTTGTTTGGAGGCTAACATAATTGTATTACTTGGTGCCAATCATTTTATTCGTGTATATTTATCTCTTTTCTGCATGATTGGTGCCAATCTAGGTTCATATGAGGAACAAATAGTATTAAAGGACTAATAGAAAAGTATAAGAAACAATGAATAAGCATATATACCATGTTATGTGTCCACAAAAAGAATAAGTGGTTTAAAGTTAAATTTGTACTTAGCCAAGTTTTTGGTGCAAAAGGATGACCAAAGCAAGCTTAGCAACATTACACCTTTGGTCCTGTGTCCTAAGTTTGCACGTTGTTTGCTAATCATAACGTATCTACTTTTTTTTTCTTTTCTAACATAAGAATTTGACCCGTCATAATTTAGTAGAGTAAATTACACATTTTAGAAAACTAAACAACACATCAATTTAAACGGAAAAGTCACTGGTCTTTGTGTTGAAGATCACCAACCCATTTTCATCCTGTTACACATGCGAAAGAAAAAAAAAGTATCATCTAATCTTTTATAAGGACACAACACATCGACAACACCTATAGCTTTTTGGCCACTACCAACGAGAAAGTTGGAGATATCAAATAGGGACACATTAAGATTTGCAAATAAATACACAAAAATCTAACTTCATATATAAAAAAAAACAGGGGTTCATAAGATATCTGAATTTAGGTACATAATATGCTGAAACTTCCAAGTTAATGCATGTTGGTTTTCTTGTCGGTATTAGGTACAGAAATTAAAAATTTTAGCATTATAAATATATACAATCATCAGGAAACTTGAATGCCCAACGTGGGTACCCGACCCGACCCGGTCGGGGGCCCATGACCCGGCTCATTAACCGGCCCGGCCCATTTTCTGCCCGGCCCATTTTCGGCCCATGTGAATTTTACAAAACACCCCATACTATGTGCAAATTACAAAACTTACCCTCACTTTTAAAAAATTTAAAAATACCCCGTCTCTCACTAACAGTTGTTAAGGAACGATCTTTATTTTTTTTTTTCAATTTAAAAAAATTACAAAATATTCCGACTCTCACTAATGGTTGTTAAGTAACGATCGTTAATTTTTTTTTTCAATTTATAAAAAAATACGTCCCGCAGCGGAGCGCGGGTAATCCAACTCGTTTGATAAAATTTGATAGAGCGCTATTTTGTTGAATTTGCTATGTTCCTAAAATCGGAATTTAAAATAGTGGATTAAACTTGCTAAATTAACCAAAACAACATAAAGAAAAATAAAGACGTATCAATAAGCACATATCAACTTCAGAATATCATACGTGCAGATATATTTTCCTCTTCTAGATTCAATATAGCAAGTGCAAACCAAGCAATAACGAATCCGATTGCTTCCTACAAAAACCCACTCTTTTGTTAGATACTAATCAAAACAATTTTAATCACTTTGATAGCAAACAAATCATGTGAATAAAACCTTTAAAGAAAAACCATTAAAATCATAAAAAAACTAATCAAAACCACAAATCGATTTGATTTGAAAGATATAAAATCAATGATTAAAATCTTGAAAAATATGCAACAAACCTGATAAAAGATTCGTTGAATCGGGAACTGAATTTCAACCAAATATATTTTGATTGTTAAATCGAACTAAGGTTTTTACACTAAAGGAATTGTGTTATGTTTCTTTTTGAATGAATGGATGAGGCCGTGTTTTTTTTCTTTATTTTCACTTTGATCCCAAACAATTAATTATTAAATCTTTAACCCATGTGTATCTTGTGTGTTTTACATATATAATGTGTAAAACTGATTTTTAATATCTTTTTGCCAAAGAAGGAAATAACTAACTTCAATTATTTATTTAGATATAATAAAAAAATCTAATTAAAAAGAATATTATTTAAAAAATGTTTTTCTAACTTGTGCCCTAGTGGCACAAGTTAATGAATTGTGTGTCATTCTATGAATGGCTAGCAGCCATTGACAGGTCCATTATCTTTCAACACAAGGCTCCACAACAATTATTATGTAGCCATTCACAAAGTGACACACTTCTTAACTTGTGCCCTAAGAGCACAAGTTAGAAAAATAGTATGATTTGATATTTTAGAAATATGAATTCTCCACTTGACGTTTTATTTTACTACGTAAAAGATTTTTCACGTGCCTATTTGCTTGTGAGTTAAATAAGCTTTTTGGAAAACATGCACCTCAACATTTACTACTAAAAAAACAGCTTATAATTAAAGCCACAAACTACAAGAGACAAGTGGACAATAATTTTGCAACGGAGAGCCCCGAACTGTGATTTGTTTATCACCACATTAGGTATAATGGTTGAATAAAAAAAATACTTTCAGCCCCGACTGCGCATAATACTTGAAATACAGTGATGCACTAGCGACCTCAGCCAATCAATTTTCACTTACTATGTATAAAATCTCAGGTCGTGCCCGCACGTATCCCGAAACACGCGCGTAACACGTCGAACGAAACGCTTTCGAAACTCGAACTATCAGAAAAAGTCGGCGAAATATCCCGAAAATTTTGTTTAATTATAAATAAAATTAAGACATACGATGGTCAGACTCATGATTTTTATAACTTATTTTGTCCAAAACAGTAATTTAGGTGGTGTTAATATAATCTTATAGTACAATAAAATACCAAACAAAAGGAAAAAAATAAAAAAAAAAAAAAAAAAAAAAAAAAAAAAACTAATACTCTATATTCACTCAAGTTTGGTTTCTCATAATCTAGGTCACCTTAAAGAACTCAGCGCTCGTAACATGATTTTGTCTTTTTTGTTCGTGTAATGAGCACGAGTAATCTTGGGCTCTGGGAAACAGGACACACAATTCCGTGTTCGTGTAATGACAAGTTTGGTTGGAAACACTTCGATTCGAAATACTAATATTCAAAGAGAAAAGTTTATTTGCATACCAGTTTCTCCTCACATACCAAGGGACAAATCCTCACCATGGGTTTGATTTAATGGTAGAGATTAATCTAAGATTTAAACTTAATAAACCTAATTTTCTGTCACTATATAAAGTCTTTTGTTTAATTTCTTTTATTTATTTTCCTTACTTTTTCACACACAGATAGTGTGTGTTTCTCTCTAACCGTTTCCCCTTTCCCTTCAACAATCGGTTACACCGATCTTTATCATTTTTTTTTCCGATCATCAATTTTTTATTTTTTTTTGAACGTCAACTTTATTAAAAAAACTAGCAGGGAGCTAGAAAGACATTACAAAGAAATTAATCGATCAATTGCTTGTCATAGTGTAATATTGCTTATTTTATAGTTTAATTTAGTGATTAGCTGTTCGTTATAGTTTAATATTACTTAGTAATTAAGCTGTTAGTGTAATTACCTTTTAACATGTTGATTTTGCTTTAAACAAATAGTTATTTTGTATTATTTTTGCTTATTTTGTGTGGTTTTTGCTTATTTATCATTTTGCATATTAGTTAATTCGCTTATTAGTTAACTCCAAATGCGTAATATCACTTGTGGTACTTTTGTTATTTTAATAGTTTTTGATGTTTACTTTGTTATGTGTTTGTATCACTAGTGATATTTGATATGTTTTGATTTTTTCTTGTTAACATTTTTGTTATGTGTTATGTATTGTATCACTAGTGATATTTTATATGTTTTAATATTTACTGTTTAAGATTTTTATTATGTGGTATGTATTGTATCACTAGTGATATTTTTATATATTTTGAAATTTATATTTATTGTATTACTATTGATATTTACTGTGTGTTTTATTACCTTTTATTTTATTACCTTTTGTTTTCAGCTTCTAATAGTTTAAAAACTCTTAAAGCTGTTATTCATCATGAGTTTATTGACACTCTCGACGGATGAGGTTATTGGGTTCCTAGAGTTTCTGCTAGTGTGTTCCCAGTATTGGGGACTGTTTATGATAGTCTTGATGAATGCATTGAGATGCATAGGAAATACGCTTCAGAAGCAGGTTTTGGTGTTAGATTATCTTGTCAAAAATGATTGAAGTGTGGTTATATGAAACAGAAGTATATAGTTTGTAATAGGGAAGGGTGTCCGAAAGATGTTTGGTTGAATGCTTTAGATCCTAAGAAGAATGATAGGCAAGTAAGGTCTTCAAACTTTAGAGTTTGTGGTTGTAAGGCACATGTTCTGTTCGATATGGTTCCTCATACTACAAACTACACTCTTACTACTTTTGATGTTGAACACAATCATGAGCTTGATAGGGTTGAGTATAAGCACTTGTCCAAAGCTGATAGGAAGTTAACTTACAATGAGCAGCTATTTATTATCAAAGCTGCAAATGCAAACATTGGTGCTGTTAGAGCTCATAATTTGTATACCGGTTTGAAAGGTTTGTCCTTACTTATGCATGGTACTCAAACTGAGTTCAAGAACTTCACACGTGGCGTTAACTGCTTCACTAGAGATAGCGATGCTCAGATGCTCATTACTAGGATGGAAGAGAGGCAAGAGTTCACAAAAGACCTTTCTTTTGACTATTTCGTTGAGGATGCTAAGCTTTGTGGTTTATTTTGGGCTGATGAAGTTGCGAAGTACAACTACAAAGAGTTTGGTGATATCGTATCTTTTGATGCGACATATAAAACAAACAAGTATGCTTTCTTGACATTTAAAATGTTTTTGAGATATTTTTTAACTGCTTTTTGTATTATATTTGTAATTCATTATCACTTGTGATTTTTATCAGGTACAAGATGGTTTTTGTGCCTTTCATGGCTATAGACAATCACAGGAGATCTGTTATTGTTGGATCAGGAATTTTGAAGAAAGAAACAACGGAAGCTTATGGATGGTTACTTAGAGCCTTCAAGAAAGCTTTTGTTCGTGCGCCTAATATAGTTGTCACTGATCAAGATGTAGCGATGTGACTGGCTGTTGCTGCTGAGTTTCCTAAATCTAAACATAGGCTTTGCATGTGGCATATCATGCAGAAAATCCCATCCACGGTACCTGTTTTTGAAACTGTTTTAATTTACATGTCATGTATCACTTGTGATATTTCATTGCTGTTTAATTTTTTAATTGTTTTTTAACAATAACATGTTATTTATCACTTGTGATACTTGACATTTTTATTCCTTTTTTATAGTGTTTCAAAGTTTAATGCGATGTACATGTGATTTATCACTAGTGATACTTGACTGTTTGAATAGATATCTAAGTGATTAACATATTTGCCCAAAAGGCCCATGTGTAAAGCTTGGTCGGATTTCATCTATCTAAATATGTGGATTTAATGGTTTAAATTAATTTGAACACACACACCTAAATATATGATTTATGTCGGGAAGAGGAATTCACAAGTTGTAATTATAAGTAGCTTTAGCATTTTAGCTCGTAATTAGCAGTGATCTTATTTTTAAGCTTAGCATGGGAAAAGTGAAAAATCGGGGATGATGAAGTTATCTTTTAGACACTTAATTGTGCTTTTTGTTCTATGATCCTAAAAGTTACCAATGAGGTAATGAAAACAATACATTATGTCAACACAAATAAATTGTAGTTAGGTAGATAATTATCAAGAAAAATCATAAAAAAGGAAAAAATCTTTGAAAATGGGAAGTCGGGTGTTTTATAACTTGTGATCTCTTAGCTCTCTCAACAAAACTCTTTGCTACTTTTCAAAGGTTTAGTTTGGGGAAGTTTCGAGGTATTTGGTTATAAGGCATGTGATAGTGCGTGAGGACACGCAATCGTTTAGTTTGGGGAATTTTGATAAGTGTAAAATACACATATCCGTTAATACCTTAAATAACCCAATTAAACCCAAAACAGACCAAAAATGGCAAAAATATGCTTGTATTTGTGTTTTGTGTGTGCAGGTACGGATATATCAGAAATCACAAGAAAACAGTCAAAAAAACAAGCAAGCACGGACACGAGAATCAGAAGAGTACAAAAAGAAGCCAAAGAATCAAAAGCCGGAAGCCGAAGCCAGAAAAGTCAAGCCTCAGTCAAATCCAGTCAAAATGGTCAAATCATGGTCAACAAAAGTCAACAAAGCCCAAAATATTCCATTTAAGCCCTTCAACTTTCAGAAAAATCCATAAATGGTCCCTAAGCCTAAATGGGCCTCACCCGGATCCTTAAGCCCAAAACCATAGCCCAACTCTCTTTTTATTAAACTCCAGGGACCATTCCTGCAAATCCTGAAACTAGTTTATAACTAGAAAATGAGAAAACAAAGAAAGGGACTGAAAATGACAAGAGGCCAAAGATCAAACCGTTTTTACTCATTCAGTTATAAACTTGGCGCCAAAGACCCATTTACTGTTCATCATCACTTTCATTTCACTAGCCAGGGTAAAACAAAGGGCTTTTTGAAATTAAAGGGTACAGACGACTATTCAAGTGCTCTACAACCAAATGGCAGGGATATTATAGTCTAATCAATTGTTTACTTAACCTCACTCAAGCTCTAGGCCACGTCAGCAATGGTGAAAGCACACATAGTAATGGGTTTTTGTGCTAATCTACTCACAAAAGAAGCACAACATGTCACATCATGGAATGACACGCTGGCGATCCTTAGATACACACAAATGATCAAACGGCTCTCATTTACTCTCCAATGATTAAAGAATCCAATGGTGATGATTGATTAAGGCTGGGAATCCAAGGCAAGCCTAGAAGCTTCAGCTTGGCACTATAAATAGGCCTCACCTCTCACACACACACAGGAGACCTTCTTTTTACCTTATTTTCCTTTTTCTAGTTTTTAATAATTTAGGTTAAATATTGCTTATTGTAATTTGTTTTTTTTAATTATGTAATCTTCTTTTATGTAATGAAATGAATGAATTTTGTTAAATAAATCATGTGTTTACCTTTCAAATTCTCTCAAAGCCTTCTACTCAAAAGCTCAATCTGTCTCAAATAGTCATAATAAGCCATGTTCAGCTTTTATGAGTCTATAAGCTCATAATTGAGCTTAATTCAGTACTAATCTACCTAAATCATAAAACTAGCTTACTTACCTATGCATTTGAGTTTAAAAGCCTTTGGAAGGGGAACCAAATAAGGAAGGGTTCCCATGGACTTTTACCCTAGCTTATTAATAAGCTAGGGAGCTTGTAGCTGCCCTTTTGGGTCCTCTTGTTTAGCTAGAGGAATAAGTAAGTCTCTCTTTATTTTCCTTGCTTTTTAGCTTAGATAGTTGTTTTATTGCTTTATATCCTAGATCTGCTTATTTGCTTATTAAGTTAGCTTATTAGTGCTTAATTGTGGATCATATAGCTTAATAGTCCTAATTGTTCATCTGTTTTTGATTTTCTTAGTCAAGATCATAGTTCTTATATAATTTGTCATATAAGTCTTAAAAAACCAAAAATATTAGAATAGTCATTAGCTTATTGTTATTTGCTTAGTTGCTTATTGATATATGTTGATTTAGGTGGTTTTAAGCTATATAGTATCTGGTATTAAGGTTTTGCTAATTAGATCTCTATTTTAAAAGCTTAATCAAATTTGTCATTAACCTTAAGGGGTGTTTGGTTTAAGCTAGTTTGACCATTAAAAGTCAATACTATTTGGAAAATTTTCTTTTGACAGATGAGTTTTCATAAGATAAAAAGTTCTAAAAAGATCTTAATGATTAGTTTGAAGTAAAAATGATTTTGTGGCTTATTTTCCTCATCTAGCACCAGGGCACTTTTTAGCTTAAATTAGGATTGCTTATTTTTGTCCTAGGTTAGCCCTTTAAGGCTGGGAATTTGCCTGATTTGTGTTTGTGCACTCTACTTGAGTGTGTCTAAGTGCAGGTTTACCCCTTAGGTAACCTGCACTACTTGGTTTGTGCTTGTGCAAAGTGCATCAGCAGGTCAAAACCAGTGCCTGCTGTCACTTTTGTTTCCATTTTTAGTTAGGTAAACATAGGTTTTAGGCTTTAAAATTCAAGTAGGATATAGAGTAGTCTCAGCTTAATATAGAATAGGGCTTAATTTCCATTTCCAGCTTATTTTGCTAGTTTAATCTTGCTTTTAAAAGTCACTAAAAACCAAAAAGACCAAAAACAGTAGGTAGATTAAAGTAGCTTTTAAATTCTAATTTTTAGCTTATAAGAATAGATCTTTTCATTTAGTTTTATGGTTTTATAGTTGTTAAGTAAGTTTCCAAGAGATTAGCTTCTAGATTTGCTTATTGAGTTTTTGAGCTTAAACTGATTTTGTGCTTTTCATGCTTATTCCTGAGTTTAGCATTTTGTCATTCAATTTCAGATAGGTTCTAGTGTTATTGAGCTATTAATCTTTTCATAATTAGTTAAAACACATTATAGGCTTTATAGAACTACTTTTGTTTTTGAAAATGAGCTTAAATTGAGCTTTTTATAAGCTTGTAAGTGAAACCAAGGGGAAACCCTTACTTTCTGAGTTCAGCTTATTAATAAGCTCTTTTAGAGCTTATTAATGGTTTTTAGCTTATTGTGCTTTTGTTAAAGTTGCTCACACCAGCTTAATCTCCAACTTTGATTTTATAAGTTTTTAATTTTAAGCACTTTTTGTTCTCAACTTATTTTTAAGGCTTATTTGGATTTAGTTTGTAGTCGGGGGTTAGCCTCAGGGTAGGAATTGAAACTTTAAAGTTTCTAGGTTAGTCCCTCTGTTAGTTAGTTAGCTTTCCTGTTAGTCCTTTATGGATTTGCATAGTTAGTCCCTAGTTAGTTAAATAGTTAGTTTAATTAATTTTAATTAGTTTAAATTAGCAATTAGGGTTTAGCTTTTAATTAGTTTAATTAAGGTTTAAATAAAAAGTAAAAATTAGGGCTTTTATTTTTATTAAATTTCTTAATCGCTTTTTTGAAGTATTCTATTATATATATATATATATATATATATATATATATATTTAGGGTATATAAAACTGCTATCACTAACCCTAAAATCTCCACTAACAGTACTAACTTCATTAGTACTGCTAGTGTTCTCAGAGGAAAGAAATGCCAAGTTCTGAGAAGTAGAAGTGGAACTTGAATACATTTTCATCTCATCTTTGTAGACCCTAAGGTTATTGTAGAGGTCATCAATATCAATCTCATCAATGTCTGGCTTATTTCTCATGATTAGAGCAATTTGATTCCATGAAGGAGGAAGACTTCTTAGGAACTTCTATTTTGTTAGCTTTGACTTGATTATTACCTTGATGAGTGATTAACAAAGTATCCCAAATTTCTTTTGTGGTTTGACACACAAAAATTCTTTCATATTCTTTTCATGGTATAACATTATAAATTACCATTTTGGCTTCATTATTTTTAGTAAGTTTCTTTTTAAGATCATTATTTTGTTTATGAAAAGGTACAATTTCATCCTTTTTAGTTTCGGGATTATTTTGTATAGGAGAAAAATCACCATCGGTAATAACATGCCAAATATCTAGATCTTTTGACCTCACATAGGTTTCGAATCTATTTTTCCAATAAATAAATTCATCACTTTCAAATAGTGGTGGTCTTTGCATAGATTGCCCTTCTAAATATTTTTCCGATTCCATAGATCGATTCAAGTTTTAAAATACAATTTATTTTAAAAATCTTGTTTAGCGTGGCTCTGATACCAATTGTGGAAAACTAGAAGGGGGTTGAATAGTTTATCGCTTTTTAATTAAAGGTTTTAAATTTGTTTATAAAATTTTAGATTCGACTTTTATGTGAATTCAACACTTCCACAATATGAACAATATACTTATCTAAACAATCAATAAAATGATATTAGAAAGTAATGTAAGACAAGAGATAAGAGTAAGAACAATCAAACCACAACACAAAGATTTATAGTGGTTCGGTAACGAAGCACCTCTTCGCCCTACTCCACTCCCCGAGCACCAAACTCGAGAGTTTTCTTCACTATGTCAACAAACTCCCTTATGGCAGAGAAAACCGTACACAACGTTGCTTACACCGATTTACGACACAAAGCTAAATGTCGAGTTCTAATCTTAGCTAGAACCAATCTATCACAACACAACTTCATGACTTGTTCACAACTTCACGACTTCTTCACAACTTCACGACTTCTTCACAACTTAACTTTACCACTCTACTTATATCACAACTATCTAACCCTACTTGGTAAGATCACCACTAATTAACTATACTTACAAAGATCCCCAAGATCTAGCTACTACACACAAATATCAAATATACAATTGATTTACAAATATGTGATATGGTTGCAACAAGATTGCAATACACACTTGAGGTGTAATACTTCTTCACTTGATGATGAAAGTATTCTTCTCTTGCACTTGAGGAATTAAGCTTGGATCACTTGGAAACAAAGCTTTATGATTAAATGATCAAAGGATTTTAGAGAGGATATGTGGGCTGTTTTGAGCAGAAAGAATGAGTGCAAAAGGTGAGAAAATTATGGGGAAAAGTCCAGTATTTATAGGACAAACTGGGGGAGCGTCTACCTAGGGGCGGTCCCCTTAAATAGGTGGGCGGTCCCCTTAATTTTAAGGGGGCCGGCCGTGTATTTAAGGGGGCCGCCCAAGACTAGGGCTTCCCCAGTTTGTCTTTTGTGTAGGGGGGATTTGTATACTTAGACCTTTCTACCTTTTTAGGTTCAAAAATTTGAAATCAAAATGTTATTTTTGAGTAAAAATTTCTTTTAAATGAAGAAAATGTTTTGGTAAGTTTAAATAAACATGTTTACAAACTTTTATAAAAGTTTTTGAGGTTGAATAACAAATTTCCTTTGTATTCAAACAATCCATAAGCATTTATTTATTCATACCTTTAAGTGATGTAATTATTGAAATGAGAATTTACTACTAAATCTATTGTTTTACGATTAATTTACGTTGAACGTTTTTTATATTTAGTGATAATCAAAACGTAAAGATGTTGAAAAAAATATTATTAATTGTTATATAGGCCAGTTATTTTTATCAACAATCTCCCCCTTTTTGATGATTACAAAATTTAAACTCAATAAATGTAAAATTATTTTTAAACAAGTATTTAGTGAGTTTATGTCATTTCTCCCCCTTTTTGTAGAATAAAAGACGGAAGGCATCGTCGAGGATTGCTAGTTAAATCGACGGAATAAATGCTCCCCCTTGATGTGTGCTCCCCCTCGTTCGAGGGCACCAAGGAATCGAGCTATGGTTTCTTGGCTACAAAATGGGTTAGAACAATACAAATATTTCTAACATGTAGCAAGGAAGAAAAATATGACATACAACCAACAATGATCATTCATTAAGATTAAAATAGTGTGTAAAACACACTCATGCATACATAAGAAAATAACATGCTGACATACATAAAACTTAAACTACAAAAAGTCCTATAACTAGTAGAGCTCTATAGGACTTGCTGCAAAAATGGTAGAGAAGATCAATTTAGTTGAAAGACTAAACATAGAGTATGTTTAGTTTGGGGAGGATGGTGGAGGTGGTGGGATGATGATTGGTGGTTGTGAGAGCATATGTTCAATATATGAAAACATATATTGAAGTTTATCTCTCAATCCAAATATGAGAGTACGATTGTGAATGCAACACAAGCATGAATCTCTATGTGCCTCAAGAAGATTATAAGGAATGGGATGACCAACAATTGGTGGTGAAGGTGATGGAGTATCAAATTGGACATCAAGTAGGGTAATTAATGAAAGGGTGAGAGTGATGTCTATTGATGCATTTTCATTAGTTGTGAGGGTTTGAAGAGAAACTCTTGGTGGTGGTGATGTTGTGGGTTCAAGTTAACCATTGGGTGAAAGTGATGTGATAAGTGTTGGAGAATTGGGTATGATAGTCAATTGAGGATGAAGAAAGTGTCTTTGGATGATGTGTTTGGAGGTGCATAGAAGCACTGGGGGGGAGGTGATGAAATTGGAAGTTTGGTGATGGAAGTTTTTGTGTCATCTTGGGTTAAATCCACAAAATAAATGTTTTATGGAATGATGTTGATTTTTGGTCTCTTGGAGGCTTTGGAAATAGAGGCTCTAGTGGAGGCCATAGAGGTTTATGGTGGTGGATGATGGATGAAGAAGATGGTGAATTGGTGATAGTGCATTTTTAGGGGAATTTTATGAAGAGATTTGTTTTGAAAATTGAATAATTTGAATAAGTTTAAGGCTAATCCCGAAATTTGGGTTCAAGCATTCTGGGCAAATATAGCTGATACTAGGTAAAAGAAGGCAAAAAGCATTGAAAATACTGTTTTACCCGTGAAAAGCTAAGGGCGATCCCCTTAAATAGGGGGGTCCCCTTAAAATTAAGGGGGCCGGTCACATTGTGAAAATTTAATGGGGCCGGCCCACTGTTAGTCCCAATATTTACATAGAAAAACTAGTTATATTCCTCAGATTTTTTGTGAGGTATCTTATGTTATGGTGGTTTATTTGCAGCAAACCCTTAGAGTTATATAGCATATTAATCTTTATAACATATAATAAACACATTAAATCATGAAACCAAAATGGCATAACTAGTTGATTTAATTAAATAACCAAAGGTTTAAGGCATCATAGCAAATAAGTACCTAAAAGATAACCAACATATAAGTCTTTCCGAATATATCGGATGATCACCACACAAGTTGTTAATAACATACACATAATCAAGTTAAAAATTGTCTTAAACTACATTTAGCCATCTAGTTCACTCAACTACCATGTAATTAGTTTAAGCTTGTCAAAAACTATATGTCAAGTATATATCATGGTGATGAGTATAGGTTTATTATTTTTAACTTGACAAAAGTTAAGTAGTGTTTGTTTTTATTCAAAAATCAAGTTCTTAAAAGGTTATGCCAAACGCCCTTTTATTTTATACCAATCACAAAATATATCAACATATATATGAATTATATATCTTGATGACTTATACATGCTAGTTAAGTGTTTATACAAGTGATAAAATTATGGTGGTGGTCATTTTGACTCTAGTAATTGATCCTAAGAAACGAGCCAAACACCCCTTTATTTTTATAATACATTTTCTATTGATTCAAAAAGTATACATTTAAAAATGTACGTTTTGATAGACAAAATAGTGTTGTTTTTACCATGTTTTTGGCATGAATCAATAATGTATAAACTTTGTTAAAAAAAATATGAAAGTATATTTATGATAATTTCATACCAAAAATTTTGTGTGACTTAATTATAGTGATATTGATTCAACTATATTTTTTCCCCACTCATGAAATGTAGTGATCCTAATGACTACGGGTATCATTATAGTTATGGAAATCCTAGACAAAAAAAAAAAATATAAAAATGATGAAGAACACCCGATTTTTGAATATGGGAGCAAAATTAGATGAAATCAAATGAAAAGAATGATGAAAAACTTACAATTGATGTTGTTGATTGATTTGTTTGCAAATGCCCATTGCAAATTTTGGTTAATTGGATGATTTTATGTTGATTTGGTGAATATGTGGTGGGGGTTTTGTTCCGTCACAGCAGGTAGAAGAGGAAAGAAGGAAAAAAATGGTGTTTGGCTATGTATTTTCGAATGAAAAAAGGAAGTTTGTTTTTCCAGTGGCCGGACCCTTAAATAATTAAGGGGGTCGCCCAACTTACACGGCCGGTCCCCTTAATTTTAAGGGGGCCGCCCTCTGAAAAAAAAATTTCTTCAATTCTTGGCCATTTTTGTGAGAATGATAAGTGTCAAAATACGTTGGAATATACTAGTAATATTATTTAATATAACCGAGAAGGAATACTTAACATTTTTAATTAACTTTTCGTTAAAAAAATTGCTTACTAATTCGATAGATAATCAAGTATTAGTCGAAGGAAGATAAACGAGGATTAAGTGACTTTATTCAATTAAACTTCGTATTAATTGAGTGAGATAATTATCTCGGCCATAAATAATTAAATGTCACGATTTGAAAGAATCCAAGACGGTAATATTGAATGAGTACTAGAAGATGGATATCGATAGACTTATTAAGATTCGTATACGTGAGGCCTAGTGCCGTAGACGATGGTTGACATTGGGATTCGAGACGATCGATGAAGTCGAAGGGAGTTTGTTCATCCATAGTGTATCAATGATCGTTGCGTGACTACTCCTACTCTATGTTAATTGTTAACCACAGCTTGCTCTCTTCAACTCCGTGAGTTTGCTACGTAGTCATAGAAGTACTTTCCCATTTTGTAGACATATATTATAATCTAAACGAAAGAGTAGTTCATAAAGAACTAATCTCTTCAAAGCTACAAAACCAACAAATGGTATTTCTAGAGACTACACTATTATTTTTAAGAACTAATTATACTACATTATGATAGAAACACATAGACATTTACTTGTAATCTATATTCTACGAATATGAAGAGTGAGACTACCATTAGGACTTTAGAATAAGGCTTCGTTAATGTCTTCATAATGTAAATGATAAGGGTTCATGGGAACCTTATCATGAATTCTTTAGTCCGTAGACAAATAATGTTTGTAGATAACATACCACTTCAAAGATTGTGATGACTTAGCCATTTGGTCCCCACAACTGTCATGTATCCCATAGTTATATTGTGTACACATCTATTTTGCATTTGGTTTGGCACATACATGGTAAGCAACTTGCACATTGAGTGAAATTTGGTTGGTGTGGACGATTCCACATTGTGTGATTAGTGTTAGGGTAATTTGGTCTACCATTATCTCTCCTAGGTTGAGGTGTTTTGGAACGAGGATGAGGATTTCTTTCTTCTCGGAGGAGTGTATTAAGACCTTATGTGGTTTAGATAAATCCGACTCCTGGGTTCTTAAAGAAGAGTGTTAAAAATTTTTTTACCTCATCATCACTTGCAATAGGGATTTTGGTGTTGTTTATAAGTATAAATTTTGGTTTTGAGTTTTGGTTTGATTTCATCAATTTTTCTTTTGACTTGACTTCTTGAGCTCTTAAAAATTTTACTTGTTTGGTTTCGCTAGGTGATCCTTTGGTAAATTAAATCCCAAACCGGTTTTATCTCCGGAAGGTTTTTGAGAACTTATTATTTTCTTAAGTGAATGACTACTATCATTAAATTGATTTAGCCTAGATTTCTTTGCCCCTAAGTTTACTCATTCAAACTTAAGTACATGACATAATTGCATTTTTCAATTACTTCCTTACCTTTTTAGTCTAGATATGTTTATGCTTTTTAATTCTATTACTTTCATTTTGTTTATTTTATATTAGCTTGTTTTAGAGTTTTATTTTTAAGCTTTGTTTTAGAGTTTTTAATTTTAGCATGACTTTAAAAATTCCTAGTTTGCAAAGTCACTAATATTCATTATCTATTCAATTTCGTCTAGTGAGAGTGATTATCACTAAAATATTCGATTTCGGAAAGTACCTCATTGGAATCTTTAGCCATAAGACACTTTTCGTCTTTTGTCTTCTCCTCTTCATCATCGTCGCTGTCACTCCAAGCTCCTCCAATGAACGCCCTTTGATTTTGATATTTTAATTGTATCGGACATTCTCCGATGAGATGATTTGGATCTCCACACTTGAAACATTTTCTTTCACTTGTCTTATTTTTGTCATCTTTATTTCTTTGGAATGATCTTCTTTCTTCATAATGGTTGTTTTACGAATCGTCCCTTGTCTTCTGAAGAATTTCTTGAAGTTCCTTACGGCCAGGCGTATTCTTCCTCTCACTATCGGAGTTAACTATCTTCATCACTAAATTCCTTCTAGTCTTTCAAGGCAATAGATTCTACTTTGTCTCTTTTTGTTTTGACGGTTTTCACAGTCCATTTCTTGATTACTTCTTCATAGACTTTTAAATTTTCTAATAAGTTTAGTCAATTGAAAGAGTTGTTTAGATTATTAATCTTCAAATTGCTGTGACTTTTGCGCGCCATTTAGTGATGCAATGCCCTAAGAAACTCTAACACCATTCTTGCTAGAAAAACATTCATCATGCTTTTAGACTAGATAAAATATAGTGTTAAATTTAGCAAAAGCATTATCTAATGATTCCTCTATACGCCGAAATCATGAATTGTTCATGAATTGTTTGAACAAGAAGATCTATTTTATTTGCTTGACTTGAGTAGTACCTTTTTGAGTGATTAACAAAGTATCCTAAATTTTCTTTGCGGTTTTGACACCATAAAAATACTTTCATAAACTTAAACGTGTAAAGCATAATAATAAAATTACCATTTTTGGCTTCCTTATTTTTAGCAAGATTCTTTTTAAGATAATCATATTGGTATGTGAAAAGATAACAATTTCATCCTTTTTTAGTTCGAATAAAATTTGAATGGGAGGGAAACTCACCATCGGTAATAACATGCCAAAGATCTAATCATTTGACTTCACATAATTTTCGAATCTATTTTTTTCAATAAATAAAATCCATCACTTTCAAATAGTGGATGGTACTTGCATAGATTGGCCCCCCTTCTACATATTTTTCCGATTCCATAGATCGATTCAAGTTTTAAAATACAGTTTTATTTTAAAAATCATTTTTAATGTTGGCTCTGATACCAATTGGTGGAAAACAAAAGGGGTGGTTGAATAGTTATTTACCAGCTTTTTTAAATTTAAGTTTTATGTATGTTTGTAAACTAGATTCGACCCTTTTTGTGAATACAATGCTTGCACAATATGAACCATGTAAAATATATGAAATGATAAAGTTAAGACAAGAGAGTAAGAGTAAGAACAATCAACCAACAACGCGATGATTTATAGTGGTTCGGATAGTAAGGCACCTCTTCGCCCTAACTCCACTCCTCGAGCACACAAACTCGAGAGTTTTCCTTCACTATGACAACAAACTCCCTATGGCGGAGAAAACCGCACACAACGTGCCTTATATCAAGTTATGACACTAAGCTAATTGTCGAGTTTCTAATCTTAGCTAGAACAATCAATCCACAACACAACTACACGACTTGTTTACGACTTCCAACAACTTCACACTTCACAGACTTCTTTAAAACTTCACGACATCTTCACAACTTCGATGACTTCCCTTCACCATCACTACTTATATCATAACTACCTAACACAACTTGTAAGATCACAACAATCGTAACTATACATCAAATATCACCAAGATCTAGCAACTACAACACAACAACAAGATATACAATTGATTTACAAATATTGATATGAATGCAACAAGATTTCTATGCACACAAAGGTGATTACTACTTCACGTTGATGATGGAAGTATTCCCATTCTTCTTGCACTTGAGGAATATAAGCATGGATCACTTTGGAAACAAAGCTTTAGATTAAAAGATCACAGGATTTTAGAGAGGATAAGTGGGTTTGTTTAGAGTAGAAAGAATGAGTGCAAAAGGGAGAAAATATTGAGGAATCGTCCAGTATTTATATACAAAAAGGGAGGAGCGAGTCTATGTCCGGCCCCCTTAAATAGGGTGTCCCGGCCCCTTATAAATCATGGGGCCGCCCATGTATTTAAGGGTCGCCCCTTTCAGACGCTCCTCTTTTTTGTCCTATCCAGGGGAGGTGTTTACTGGACCTTTTCTAGCCGTATAGGTCGAAAATTTGAAATTCCATCATGTTCTATTGAATAAAACATTTTTTTTTAAGTGTAGAAAATATTTTGTAAGATATAAACATGTTTAACAACATTTTAAAAAGTTTGAGGTTGAAGTAAAAATTTCCTTTATCATAAAATACATTAAGCATTTATTTATTCATACCTTTAAGTGATGTAATTGTTGAAATGAGAATTTAATACTAAATACTTGTTTAGGTTTAATTTTACGTTGAACGTTTTTATATTTTGTGATTATCAAAACGTAAAAGATTGTGAAAAAAATATTATTAATGTTTTAGGCATTAATTTTATCACAATCTCCTCCTTTTAGATGATACATAATTAAACACCAATTAAATGAAAAATTATTTTATTAAACAAGTATTTAGTGAGTTTTAATGTCATTTCTCCCCCTTTTTGTAGAATCAAAAAGGCATCGTCGAGATTGCTCGTAAAATTCGACAGAATAAATGCCCCCCTCCCCCCTTGAGTTAGCTCCCCCTCGGTTCGAGGGACAACCACAAGGAATCGAGTCTAATGGTTTCTTGGCTACAAAATGGGTTAGAAACAATACAAATATTATCTAACATGTAAGCTAAGGAAGAAAAATATGACATACAACCACAATGATCGATTCATTATAAGATTAAAATAGTGGTTGTAAACCACACTCATAGCATACAAAAGGAAAATAACATGCTAACATACATGAAATTTAAACTATAAAAAGTCCTATAACTAGTAGAGCTCTATAGGACTTGCTTGCAAAATGGTAGATGATCAATTATTTGAAAGACTAAACATAGAGTATGTTTAGTTTGGGGAGGATGGTAGAGGTGGTGGGATGATGATTGGTGGTTGTGAGAGCATATGTTCAATATATGAAAACATATATTGAAGTTCATCTCTCAATCCAAATATGAGAGTACGATTGTGAATGCAACACAAGCATGAATCTCCATGTGCCTCAAGAAGATTCTAAGGAATGGGATGACCAACAATTGGTGGTGAAGGTGATGGAGTATCAAATTGGACATCAAGTGGGGTAATTGGGGAAAGGGTGAGAGTGATGTCCATTGATGCATTTTCATGAGTTGGAGGTGGTGGAGAAACTCTTGTGGAAAAGGTGGTGATGTTGGTGGGTTCAAGTAACCATTGGGTGAAAGTGATGTTGATGAGGTTGGTGATTTGGGTATGTAGTCAATTGAGGATGAAGAAGTGTCTTTGGTTGATGGTGTTTTGGAGGGTGCATTAGGAGCACTAGGTGATGAAATTGGAAGTTTGGGTGATGGAGTTTTTGTGTCATCTTGGGTTAAATCCACAAACAATTGTTAGTTGGAGTGAATGATGTGTGATATTTTGGTCTCTTGGAGCTTTGAAATAAGGCTCTAGTGGAGCCATGGAGTTTATGGTGGTGATGATGAATGAAGTAGAGGTGAATTGGTGATGTGCATTTGGAGGGAATTTATTGGAGAGAGATGTTATTTGAAAAATGGAATGAAATTTGAATAAGTTTTAGGCAATTCCAAATGTTGTTCATGCAGTCTGGGCAAATATAGCTATACTCAGGTAAAAGAAGGAAAAGAAGCATTGAAAACACTGTTTACCCGTTGAAAGCTAAGGGAGAAGCGGTCCCCCTTAAATAGGGGGCTGTCCCCTAAAATTAAGGTGGCCGGTCCATTGTGGAATTAAGGGGGTCGCCCACTGTTATCCCATTTTCCATAAAAAACTATTTTTCTCAAGATTTTTGTGTAGGGTATTTTTGTTTTTGGTGGTTTATTTGCAGCAAACCCTATAGAGTTTATATAAGCCAAATTTAAGTCTTATAACAATAAAAGAAATCACATTAAAATCAAGAAACCAAAATGCATAACTATTGATTAAATTAAAATAACCAAAGGATAAAGGCATCATAGCAAATAAGCACCTAAAAGATAACCAACATATAAGCTTTTTCCGAATATATCGGATGTCACACACACATTGTAATAACATAAACATAATCAAGTTAAAAATTGTCTTAAACTACATTTAGCCATCTATTCAACATCAACTACCATGTAATTAGTTTATAGCTTGTCAAAACTATATGTCAAGAGATATATCATGTGTGATGAGTATAGGTTTATTATTTTAACTTAACAAAAGTTAAGAGTGTTTTGTTTTTATTCAAAAATCAAGTCTTAAAAGGTTAATGTCAAACGCCCTTTTATTTTATACCCAATCACAAAAATATGATCACAATATATATTCAATTAAATAACTTTGATGACTATACATGGTCTATTTAAGTGTTTAACAAGGTGATAACATTATGGTGTGGTCATTTTTGACTCTAGTAATTGATCCTGAAGAACGAGCCTAACACCCCTATATATTTTATAAAACATTTTCCTAATGATTCAAAAGTAATACATTTAAAAATGAACGTTATTGATAGGTTTTGATGGACAAAATAGTGTTGTTTTTACCATGTTTTTGGCATGAATCAACAATGTATAAACTTTGTTAATGAAATATATTTATGATAATTTCGAACCAAAAATTTGTGACTTAATTTAGTGTTTTGATTCAATTCAATCATGAATGTAGTGTTCCTATGACTACGGGTATCATTATAGTTATGAAAATCCCAGACAAAAATAAAAAATATGAAAATGATGAAGAACACCCGATTTTGATTAGGAGCAAAATTAGATGAAATCAAATGAATAGAATGATGAAAAACTTACAATTGATGTTGTTGATTGATTTGTTTGTAATTGCCCCTTGCGAATTTTGGTTAATTGGATGATTTGAAGTTTGATTTTGGTGAATATGGTGGTGGGTTTTTCATCACAGCAGGTGGAAGAGAGAAGAAGGAAAAAATGGTGTTTGGCTATGTATTTTTGAATGAAAAAGGGAAGTTTGTTTTTCCAGTGGCCGGCCCCCTTAAATAATTATGGGGGCCGCCCAACTTACACGGCCGGATCCCTTAATTTTAAAGGGGCCGTCATTTGAAAAAATTTCTTCGATTTTTGGCCATTTTTGTGAGAATGATAAGTGTCAAAATACCTTGGAATATAATAGTAATATTATTTAATATAATCGAGAAGGAATACTTAACATTTTTAATTAACTTTTCGTTAAAAAAATTGATTACTTCGGATGAGATAATCAAGTAGTTAAGTCGAAGGAAGGATTAACGAGGATTAAGTGACTTTTTCAATTAACTTCTAGTTAATTGAGTGAGATAATTATTCTGGATGATGTACATTAAATGTCACGATTTAGTGGAAAATTCCAAGACGGTTAAATCTTGTATGAGTATTAGGAGATGATATCGATAGACGTAGTAGATCGTAGACGTGAGGCAGATGTCGTAGACGATGGTTGACATGGATTCGAGATGATCGTTGAAGTCGAAGGGAGTTTGTTTCATCCATAGTGTGTCTATGATCGTTGCATGACTAATCCTACTTCTATGTTAATTGTTAACCACTAGCTTGCTCTTCTTCATCTTCGTGAGTTTGCTACGTGGTCATAGAAGATTTCCATTTTGTAGACATATGATTATAATCTAAACGAAAGAGTAGTTCATAAAGAACTAATCTCTTCAAAGCTAGAAAACCAACAAATGGTATTTCTAGAGACTCACTATTATTTTAAGAAACTAAAGAACTACATTATGATAGAAACCACATAGACATTTACTTGTAATCTATATTCTACGAATATGAAGAGTGAGACGTACCTTAGACTTTAGAATAGTCTTCGTTAATGTCTTCAGAATGTAAATGATAAGGGTTCATGGGAACCTTATCATGAATTCTTTAGTCCGTAGACAAAGAATGTTAGTAGATAATTGATAAGTGTAAAATACACATATCCTTTTATGCTTAAAAAGACCCAATTAAACCCAAAACAGACCAAAAATGGCCAAAATATGCTTGTATTTGTGTTTTGTGTGTGCAGGTACGGATATATCAAAAATTACAAGAAAACCGTCAAAAACGGGCAAGCGCGGACACGAGAATCAGAAGAGTACAAAAAGAAGCCAAAGAATCAAAGCCGAAGCCAGAAAAGTCAAACCCGCAGTCAAATCCAGTCAACAAAAAGTCAACCACTAAAATGACAAAACCCCACAACATTCCATTTTTCACCCTCAAAGTTTCACAAAAGTCCAAAAATAGCCCCTCATACCTTATGGGCCTTAAAAACCATATGTTACTATACCCGGATACCAAAAGCCCATCCATAAGCCTAATTACTAGTCCATTCCCTTTTGTTATTAAACTCTAGGGACCATTCCTGCAATTCCTGAAACTAGTTTATAACTAGAAAATGAGAAAACAAAGAAAGGGACTAGAAATGTCAATTCCCCAAAGTTCAAACAGAATTACCCTTTTCAGTTGTAAAATTGGGCGCGAATTCAATGTTACTGTTCATCTCCTTCTCCATTTCACCAAGCAGTAAAAAGAGAGGGCAAATAGAAATTGAGGGCTTTATTGGACAATTCATGGGGTCGTATACATGATGGCAGGGTTAGAAAAGTAATCTCAAGGCCTCACTCACACTCAAGTCACACGTCATCTATGGTGGAAGCACAAATTTTAGTGGGTTTTGCTCTATATGCTCTCAGAAAAGAAGCACAAGTGTGCCTCACATGGATTGCCACGTTGGCAATCCGTGTGAGGTCACACAATGATCTAACGGCTAAAAAGCCATAACCAATGATTGGCAAGATCAAGGGCAGAGATGGATGGGTTGATTGAGAGCCTAGAAGGTTCTTTGACAGCTATAAAAAGCCTCAACTCACACACGCAGAGGGACCTCTCTTTTTTTACCTTTTATCTTTCTTTTTCTAGATTTTTAGTCACCTAGTGTAGCTTTTTAAATTGCTTATTGTAATTTTCTTTTAATCAGTTGTAATCCTCTTTAATATAATGTAATCAAGGTTTTCAGTTAATAAATTCAGTGATTGCTTTTACATGTTCTTAATCTCTTTTACTTATAAGCTCCATTTTCTTCACTAGTAACTCAATAAGCTACCATAAGCTCTTAAAAGTCTATAAGCTTTTGATTTGAGCTTAATACTGTCTTAATCTTATCTTAACAATTTAATCAGATTAAGTTCTATTTACCTTTGCAAATTTGGATTATGAGCTTATTTGGAAGAGAGATCAATAAGGGAAGGATCTCTATGGACTTAACTCCTAGCTTATTTATAAGCTAGGAGAGCTTGTAGCTGCCATTGTGGTTCCTCTTGTTTAGCTAGAGGCCAAAGTAAGTGTCCCTTTTAATTTCTAGCTTAAATAGTAATTAATTAGCCTATTAAGTAAGATTTGCTTAATTGCTTAATCTATCTGCTTATTTAGTTGCTTATTATAGCTTAATTTAGTTTCATTTTGCTTATTAGTCAAGTATGCCTATCTGTTTTTGCTTATCATAGTTTAGATCTCAAAGTTCATGTTATTTTCTTAAAAATCTTTAAAAAAATCAAAAATATCAATATATCTCTTAGATCTGCTTTATAGCTTAATCAGTTGTTGATTTGTGTTTGTCTAGTTTGTTATAATCTGATTTTCATCTGGTAATTAGGATTTATAAGGTAATTTTCATTTTAAAGCTTATGTCAAGTTTGTCATTCACTTTAAGGAGTGTTTGGTAAAAGTTAGTTTGACCTGAAAAAGTCAAATCCATTTGGTCCTTTTTCTCTAAACAGCTTAGCTTACTCAAGTCATTTAGTGTATAAGAGGTTTTAGGGGTTAGTTTGCATTAAAAATCATTTTGAGGCTTATTATGTTCATTCCTGCACCAGGGTACTTTGTTCCTTAGTTCTTGTTTGTGAAAATCTAATCCAAGCCACTCAAGGCTTGGATATTTCTTGTTCTGTGTCCTTTCACTCTAGTTGAGTGTGTCTAAGTGCAGGTTTACCCCTTAGGTAACCTGCACTTCTTAGTTTGTGCTTGTGCATAGTGCATCAGCAGGAACACTAGCAGTTCCTGCTGTCACTTTTGTTTACATTTTTAGCTAGGTAATCCTAGGACTTAGGTTTTAAAATTCAAGTAGGTTATAGAGTAGTTAAAGCTTAACATAGATTAGGGTCTAGTTCTCATTTTGTAGCTTATTTCCTTGTTTAATCTTGCTGTCAAAAAGTTATAAAAATCAAAAACACCAAAAACAGTAGGTTAAATATTTAGTTTCTAAAAATCTGAATTCTAGCTTAAGGTAGTAGTTTTTATTGCTTAAATAGTTAGTTTATAAGTAGTTTAATAAGTTTTCAGAAGCTCATAATCTAGATTTGTTTTTTGAGCTTTTTAGCTTAATTTGATTTTGTGCATTTTAGCTTAATTCCTGAGTTAGCCATTTTCATAATCATTTTCAATAGCTTAAAAGTGTTTCCAGCTTTTGTTTCTTTTCTCAATTAGTTTAAGCACATCTTAGGGAGTTTAGAATAGCTTTTAGATTTTACTTTAAGCTTATTTTGAGCTTTTTACAGCTTATTTAGCAAAAACCATGGATAAGCCCTTGTTTCTGTAAACAGCTTATAAATAAGCTTTAATTGAGCTTATCAGTGGGTTTCATCCCATAGTGCTTTTATTAATGTTGTTCACCCCAGCTTAATCTACAACTTAGCTCTTTTGAGTTTCCTCTGATAAGCACTTTTTAATAGTTCATCTTATTTTGGGCTTAATTGGGCTAAATTTGTGATCGGGCTGGGCTTTCAGGGGCTGAGTTTGTAACTTTTAAGTTTTTTAGTTAGTCCCTTCGTTAGTTAGCTAGTTACTCAGTTAGTCCTTTTTCCCTTTGCACCGTTAGTCCTTAGGTTAATTTTTAATTAGTTTAATTAATTTTAATTAGTATTTAGGTTTAGTTTTTAATAAGTTTAATTAAAGTTTTATAAAAAGTAAAAAATTAGGGCTTTTAATTTTTATAAATTTCTGCACTTTTTCTTTATTTAGTGTAATTTTTATAAAATTTTAGGATTTTATTTTTAATAGTTTTATTATTTTTATAGTTTTTAATTAGTTTAAATTTTAGAAAAATCATATCTTTTAATCTAAAAAGCCAAAAATAGTAATTCCTTTTTCTAAAATTTTCTTTTTACTTATTTTACTTAGGAAAAATATAATTTCAATTATTTTCTATTTTATTTTATTTTTAGGATTTAATTAGAATTAAATAGTTTTTAAAATGATAAAAAAATTCAAAAATAATCCTATAAAAATATTTTTTATTTTCTTTATCCTAATTTTGGTGTAGAAAATTTCAAACAATATATCAGGCCTAGAAGCTGTTAGATACATCAATGATCCAATCATTGATCTATATAAGTGAACATCAACATCTTTAGCTTCTGTATCTTTAAGCAATGGCTTTAAAGTCTCCATAGGAGTACTTGCTGTCTTCATAGTTAAAAAACCAAACTTCTTCAAAATTTCATCCACATACTTGTCTTAACTAATGAAAATCCTATCATCTTTCTAAGTCACTTATAGTCCTAAGAAGAAAGAAAGCTCACCCATAGAACTTATCTAAAACTTCTTATGCATTAATTTCTCAAACTCAGTGCATAAACCCTTCTTAGTAGATCCAAAAATAATATCATCTACATATACTTGAACTAGTAGAATATCACCTTTGACTCTTTTAATGAACAAAGTCTTATCTATCTGGCCTCTCTAAAATCCATTGTCCAATAAATAAGTAGATAGAGTCTCATACCAAGCTCTAGGAGCTTGATGTAGACCATATAATGCCTTTTCTACCTTATAAAATTTGTCAAGAAACTCTGGATCTTCAAACCCTGGAGGTTGACAGACATAAACTTCCTCTTCAATCTTGCCATATAGAAATGCACTCTTCACATCCATCTAATACACAACAAAGTCTTTGAATGAGGCATAGGCTAAGAATAGCCTAATTGCTTCAATCCTAGCAACTGGAGCAAAAAACTCATCATAATCAATTCCCTCTTCTTGAGTGTATCCCTGAGCAACCAACCTAGCCTTGTTCCTAACCACAATACCTCTTTCATCTTTCTTGTTTCTGTAGATCCATTTAGTACCAATAGCTCTTTTGCCATGTGGTAAATCCATCAAAGTCCAAACCTGTTGTAATTTGAACTGCAGAAGCTCTTCTTGCATAGCTTCTATCCAGCTTGGATCTTGTAATGCTTGGATTACCTTTTTGGGCTCTATTTGTGATAAGAAACATGCAAACAGACAATTCTGAAATTTTTATGGTTGATTCTCTATTGCACTTAACTAAACATACCATGTTCAGTCACATTCTTTGTCATTCTTCTGGTTTGAGGTGCTAAATGTATGTCTCCAATGATTTGTTTAAGTGGATGATCCTTGTGAACTCTTGTAGTTGGAATAGGACTGACAGGCACAGTTATAGCTAAATTATTTATGTCAGCCTCTGCACCAACTTCTTCATCATCATCAGAATAGACAATCTTTTCCAAATTAGGCATATTTGGATCATCAATACATCCATAGACTATATTCTCATCAACAACATTATCTTCTATGCTAGCAGTATTAACAGTTGAACTAACAGTATTAATATTGTTAGTACTGTTAATACTTTTATCCTGCTCTTGATTAACTCTTGGCTCCTCTGTATTTGGCACCTCACTATTTTCATTCTCTGGATGTTCAGCATCCATCTTTTCCTCCTCCTCTGATGGTTTGAATCCAGCATCAGGAGAATCCTTTAAATTAGAAGAGAATGATGGATCTTGAGTCAAAAATGGTAGCAGCATGTACTCTTGACTAGATATAGTCTTTTTCTCAGCTTGACCTACATCAATGTTTTCTTTGGTACCTGCATTACCATTAGTTTGATTTCCTGCAACAATTGGCTTATAATTCATAGATTTTGTTAGAGCATCTATATCAAAAAGCCAATTAGGTCCATTTCCTGCAATATTAGGTGTTTCTTCACTAAACTTGACATGCAAGTTCTCTTCTACTATCCTAGTTCTACTGTTAAATACCCTGAATGCTTTGCTATTGGTAGAGTATCCTACAAAGAACCCTTCATCAGCCTTTCCATCAAACTTACCTAGGTGATCGAATGTATTAAGAATAGTAACAAGACACCTAAATGGTCTCATGAAGCTTAAAGCAGGTTTTCTATCTAGAAAAAGTTCATAAGGGGTCTTGTTGTGAGGCTTAATAACTAACACCCTATTTTGAACATAACAAGTAGTATTAACTGCTTCAGCCTAAAAAGTTGTTGGCAATTTTAAATCAGCTAGCATAGTCCTAGCAGCCTCTATTAGTGTCCTATTTTTCCTTTCTGCTACTCCATTTTGTTGTGGAGTCCTAGCAACACTAAATTCCCTCTTAATACCCTTCATTTCACAAAACTAATTCATGGCCTTATTTTTGAATTCAGTCCCATTATCACATCTAATCACTTTCACCTTAAGGTCTATTAGATTTTCTATGCCAGTTATAATTATTTTAAGGATTTCACTAGTTTCATCCTTAGTGGCTAAGAAGAAAACCCAACTAAACCTACTATAGTCATCTGTGACAACTAGGCATTACATCTTTTTCATTAGACTCTTTACAAATGTTGGGCCAAACAAATCCATATGTAACATTTGTAAAGGTTGGCTGATTGAGCTTGCAGTCTTGGTCTTACAAGAGGTTTTATGTTACTTTCCTTTCTGACATGCAACACATGTATGATTATTTTTAAAAATCTTTGAAGGTAAACCTCTTATAAGGTTTCCCCTCACTAGTTTGTTCATAGTTTTGAAATTTATATGCCCAAGCCTCCTATGCCATATATTAGATTCATCTAATGTTGCCTTTGCAAAGAGACAAGTTAGACCTCCTGAAAGAACAATATTCTTTAAATCAACACTGTACATGTTATCTTTTCTAGGAACTCTAAGCAAGACATGATTTTCATCAAGTAGCTTAAAGTCAGGAGACAAAACAACACATTCAGTGTCTGTAAAAAGAACACTGTTTTTCTTGTCACACATTTGTGAGACACTGAAAAGGTTAAACTTAAGCTCCTTAACAAAGTACACATCTTCAAAATCCAATTTACCTGTACTGATTTTACCTTTACCAGTGATTTTACCTCATTTGGGATCTCCTCCAAATGCAATAAATCCACCATCAACTTCTTCACAATCTGAGAGGTGGGACTTGTTTCCAGTCATGTGCCTAGAGTATCCACTATCAATTACTCCTTTTTCTTGCAATTCTAGTTGTGGATTGCCCTGCACAAAAAGTAAGAGAATCAGGCTCTCTTAGGGACCCAAGCCATTACAGACTTGGATCTGCCTTGTGCATCAACATAGTCAAATCTTTTAAAGTTCATTGATGCACCATTGTGTCTGGAGACATGGTCTAAAACTTTTTGCTTTGGTCTCCAAACGCAACATGCTGAGGCCTTAAAAGCATTAGCCTCATTTCCCTTTTTATCACTTACTACTGCTTCTGGCCCAACAGTAGTAATATTTCCCTTAACAGTATTAACTTTTTCATTTAAATTACTCCTCTTATTTGTTGTAAACATGTTAAATGGCCTTCTAACATGTGAATGTGCTCTATTAAAGACATTTGATGCTGGCCTTGCACAGTTCACTCTTGGTTTTGGGTAAGCAATATTAATTGGTCTGGCAGTATTAACTGATACTTCTGCTCTTGAAGAGTTTTGACTAGTAGTATTAAGTGTTTTAAGGCTAGATTTCATTAAGACTGCTCTTGGAACAAAATTTCTTTTTGGATGAGGGTGAGTCATTCTTTGAGAATTTTGATGATTCACCCTTCTAGCATTGTTCCATACAGGTTTTTCCACCATTTTCTTTTCATCACAATCTTTGATCAAATAGTTAAAACTGCCACATACATAGCAAGCCTTATTTTTTAACTCAAAATTACTTCCTAATTTCTGAGTGATCAAATTATTCCAGTTTCTCTGGTTACATCTAGGACTTTGACTGTTTTTTCTAGGGTATTTAGCTTGCTTATCATTCTCTACCTTGTTAACAGACTCCTTAGGTGTTTTCACATGCTTATTAGATTTAACAAATTTTACTTTAGCAAAACTAGATTTTCTCTGTTTAGACTTAGACTTAGTCTCATTCTCATCCCCACTGTCAGATATCTAGTCTTCAATAAATGGTTCACCAACAGACTTAGGTTTTGACTCACCTTGTCTTTAACTTTACTAGTTGCAACTGCATGCACACTAGTTATTGACTCACAAAAAACATATTCTTCCCCATCAGCAAGTACCAAATTAGGTTTAGGGGGCATGAAGTTCCCAGTATAGGGAGGTGGAACTGCATGATACCCTTCACCTGTTTTGTACTTATCATTCACCTAACTATCATACCCCACACCATTTTTAAACTTATCACTTACTTGACTATCTAATAGTTTGCTTAGATTCTTAGATGAATTTTCAAACTTTTCTAAAGTAAGTTTTAAATCATCTCTTTCCTTTTCAGCTTTTTCAAATTTCTTTCTAAGCTATGTTAGTGAATTATCTCTCAACATAATATCATGTTTTAAAATCTTTTATTGTCCTCTTCAAATACACCTCATTCTTTTTTATAACTTCTAGTCTAGCCTCTACACGTTCATACGATCCTGCTTTATAAGCTCCTACATTTAATTGAGACTTATTAAAATCTTTTGTCAGATTATCATAATGTTTCTTTGAGAGTTTCATAAGATTTTAAACATGCTTTAGAACAAGTAGATACCTCAGAATCTGAGCTTGAAGAACTTGAAGAACCTGAAGATGTATATGCCATAAGTGCAAAGTTTGTAGGTCCTTCTTCAGCCTGGTCACTTCCTGTCACATAACCACAAGTCCATCTGAGCCACAAAGCTTTGTCTCTGTTGTTTCCACTGTCACATTCCTCCTTACAGGTTCTATGTTCCTGTTCTCCTTGACCCTGCACGTCCTCGGCAAAGTGCCCTTTTATGATAGTTATAGCATTTCCACCTTTGGATTTGTTAAACATTATGGTCTCAGACCTTGGCACTATTCTTACTTCCTTGCTTATTTAGGAATACTTACTAGCTTTTATGGTTCAGCATATGCAATTTACCACTTAGATCATCTCTTCCAAGTCATCAGCATCAATCTGTTGTAAGTCCTCATCATTTTAATTGTGGTCTGTTTGATTTGGTTTGCAAAGAAAGATTTAGCTCACAACAACGCTCATACTATCGGTTAGTGGCAGAGTTTTAACCTTAAGCTTGATCCTAACGCCAGAGTTATTAGAAGACCCAAAAAGCCACTTTTTAGGAATTTGGTTTGAGCTGATGACCCTTTAACTTTAGTTCCTAAATCTTATAGATTTTTGTAAGGTATCCATGCTCAAAGTGTCTAAATCTGGTTTGTTCTCCATATCAAGTATGAGTCTTCCTTTCTGATGGAAGACTTCTGAAAACTTTAGATTAATACATCTTGAGAAATTGTTTCACCCCAGATCTCTTGCTGAACTAATAAGCTTTTGAAGCCTATCATAGGTTTGATCAAGTCCTTCTGAGCTTGATCTATTAAAATTCTCATAATGTTGCTTTAGAAGTGTCTTCTGAGTTTTCTTTGACTCTTTATTACCTCTAAACCTTTTCTCTATAGCTTCCATTAGAGTCTTGTTACATTTGTAGGTATTAAACTTTAGTTGATGTTCATTTGGAAGAGCCATCAACAGTGTACCTCTTGCCTTTAACTCATTCTTCCTTGCTAACTTCTCCTCTGCAGTTGTAGGAGGACATGTTTGCTCAACACCATCAATAATTCTTTTTGGTGGAGGTGAGTCTCCATTTACTATTACTTCCCAAAGAGCATAATCTGTCATTAGGAAGTACTGTTCTATCCTTATTTTCCAAAGCTTAAATTCACCTGGATTGAGCACTAGAAGTTTTGCAGCACAAACCATTGGTGAAGATATTGCCTCCATGTTTTCACAAAAAAATAGATCTGGTATGTATAGTTGTTTCTTCTTATTTAAAGTTTCTCAACAAGCTCTGATACCACTTGTTGTTCCCACTTGAATAGATCTTGCTTAGCTTGTAAAAGTCTTAGGCGTATGAATTAAATCAAGACAAACTATGATAGATACTTTGAGATGACTATATCACCAAGGAACCTATGCGGTTTCTGAGTCTTGTGATTAAGAAGAGTAAGCAATAAAACAGTATGTTGGGATTCTAGATTTGATGAGACAAAATAAATATAAGAATGAAACAAAAGGACTAAAATTGTAATTACAGAAATCTTCAAGCTGGTGGAGAATATGAAGATATCAGAAGATCTCCTTATAAAGATAAAGATACAGAAGATATTAAAAGATATTCTTAAATGTTTTAAATATATTGTTTGTTCTTATCTTCTGTTGTAAGTCTTGATATCTCTCTATATAAAGAGATTATCAGGCATATGGTTTAGATATCCATCCATAGAAAACTAGAGCTCTCCCAATGAGAGTCTAGATAGTTAGATAGCATAGTCGACTGATGAGAGTCGAATAGTACACCATAGTTAGTTAGTGTAGCCCCAAATTATAGTTGGGGTAATAGGGAAATCGTTGAATAAAGAAAACCTTGTGATAACATTGATTGTGTTCTTTATTATTCCGCTGCGTGTTATCAATCATTGTTATTATTATCCTAGATGGGCTAATCGATTCTTAACAATTGGTATCAAAGCCTTGTGGCTCTCGATCTAGGATCATACAAGGTTTTTGAAGAAACCCATAAACCCTAATTTTCAAGAAATCGATTTTTGGTTAAAGTTTTATGGGGTTTTGAAGTTAAATTGATATAACAATGTTTATAATTGTCCTCTCTACCTGTTATGGGTATGCAATACATATATAAATTGTTGTTATTATTAAAAAGGGTTTCGATTTGTTGTGCACGATCTGAGTTAATAAAAGATTTATTTTTGTTTCTGATCGTGTACCTGCTGTCCATGTGGTTTTCGTGTTGTGTTTGATGGAAGAATCGAATGGTATGATTTTCATTGGATTCAAAACGTGGCATGGAGTAAACACACATACAAACACGTGTAGAAGTTTGGTGTCAAGAATGGGTTCAACAAACACGAATAAAGAATTGACATGATTGTAAGTTTCTTTATTATTTCTTGGCGTGAACAGAAGGATGTGTGTGAATGTACATAATTGTTTATTAATTAAGGATGTACATCACATGGATATGCATATGCGTGTGAGATTTAATATGACAGCTTGCAAAAGATTTTTGGAATGAATATCTTTGAAAGATATACGTGTATATATTTGGAAGATATACGTGTTTGTAGTATGGTCCTCGAATTAAGTATATATATTTGTGCTGCCAAGGATATGCAAGGTTATATTATTACAGTTTGGAGCACAAAGATTTACTACTGTTCGAGCATGAGAAAAAGTGGCAAAGGTGTGTTCGTGGTTATCATGAGCTTTATTGATACAATTGGGCTTCATGGTTTTTTTAATACTGCCATTACACGTGCATACATGAAAAGGATTTTGTTAGCCTCAAAATATTGAGTCGAACATGAAGTTCGTTCATTATGTATTTAAGTCTCGGTCAATTAATTAGTTAATGTTGTAATAGAATATTATCGGGAATCGGGCTCGATAGTTAAACTAATATTGTATATGTTTCGGGTTTAATCCCAAGCAAAACCCGAGCCCGAGTCCTAGTTAAATATCTCACGCGTCACATTAAATGTGTAGGGGTATATATATAGATATTTTCTACTAAGAAAATATCTCCTCTCATTATTTCTAAATAATATCTTTTCTCTTTTTCTCTCATCTCTCTCTCTTCTTTCTCTCTCTAAACCATTATCTTTTTTCTAGATTCATGGTTTGTAATATGAAGTGAAAGTGTAGATCGGGTTCCAACAATTGGTATCAGAGCTAACCGGGGGTGGTTTGTTATTGTGTTTGTTATATTCGTGATATTTTTTTCTTTCTCGTGGACTGATTTAAAAGAAAAAAATAGGCACGAATTTGTTTTTTTTGTAACAGTGCAATAACAATTTTACTATTAAACTGTTTTATAACTGCTTCTTATTTTTTATATACCTTTATTTGTTTTTTATTGTATCCATTTTTTGGTTCATCTCTGTTATTGTTATTGTGTTGGTTTCGTGTAATCAAGGCTGAAACGAAGAGAAGAAGAAGGTGTGTCAAGGTGTTTGATGTATTGCTTGAACCGATCGAGTGAAACCGAACGAGTGCTCTTTCAACGACAAACCGAACGAGTCACTCTCCTTTAGAGTTGAGCCGATCGAGTGTCTTTCATCAAGGACCGAACGAGTTAGAAACCTCTTGAACCGAACGAGTGGAACACGACTAGAACCGAACGAGTAACAATCTAAAGGACCGAATGAATTTTTTTTGTGAGCCAAACGAGCCAGTTGAAAGCACAACCGATCTAGTCACCTTATAACTCAAACCGAACGAGTTGATTCTTCATCCATCGAACGAGTTCATTTTCTATAGAGCCGAACCAGTTGATATCATCAACAACCGAACGAAGCAAAAAACTTGATCATCGAACGAGTGAAACTAGAGCCGAACGAGCCAACAACCTTGTGACAACCGAACGAACTCGAAATCTCAGGACCGTTCGTGTATACTATAGTTAGCACCGGAACCAGTGGACCTTAGCTTGAACCAATACATCAACCACGAGAACAAAACTTACACGTTTTAACTAATTTTCGGTTTTTCGGTTTCGAGTGACGTTAGACGACGGGACTTAAGACTTACATCATCGTATCGGTGGACATGTTTCGATCATGTGGTATATTTGGTTGTTACCAAAGATAAACGTATGAGCTAATATAATCAAACGAAACAATACCCTATATATTAAAAATTTTCAATCGGAGGAGACAAAAGAAAAACGTGGACGTGGTATTTTTTAAATATTAATTCAACATTATTCTAAATTTACAAGTTTGGCCACTGCAAGATTAGTTCTTTTCCATCATTAATACTTCTTTTGTTTATTAACCCTCTTTGTTGCAACAACAATACAACGTGAGTCCTTCCTCTTTGAAAACAACATGTTACTCATTTAAAGTGAATCGTTTGTGCACCGTTTGTCCTTAATTGAGTTTTAATCAACCGTTAATCGTTTCAAGCTAAAATTAGTGACACCGTTCATCGTTTTAGCTCACAAATCGTTTACAAAAGTTCAAGTTCTTCAACGACAACAACGATTTCAACATCAATTAATTTTTGTTTTACGGTTTCTTCTTGATTTTGTAAAATCCCGCGAAAGATACGATTCTTTTCTCGGTTTTAATCAATCCCGTGAACGTTAATTGATTTCAATCCACAACAACAATCACATCCACTTAAGATCCAACAAATCTTTCACAACTGCATAATGATAGCATTCATTCTTCATTTCTACCACTCCAGGGTCAAAACACATCCTCAAACAGATGGCAATGCACATATTATCATTGGCAGCTGGTTCGAAAGATCGACCACCAATGCTTAGACCAGGAAGATTATTCACCAATGAGATCACGTTTTTACGGACATTGCACAAAACAAATGGTGGTGGACTGAAAAAGAGCATACTCAGTGGTCCCTACGTGCCAACCACTGTACAAGTTCAAGCTGTTGAGGCAGCGGAAGGTCGTCCTGCAGTTCCACAACATACATCAGTCGAAACAATATTGAACATGACTCCAGAGAACAAAGAACACTTTCAGTCTGAAAAGGAAGCAATTTTCTTGCTTTTAACCGGTATTGGAGATGAAATCTACTCAACTGTTGATGCTTGCAACACAGCAAATGAAATGTGGATAGCCATTGAAAGGCTACAACAGGGTGAATCGTTGAACGTACAAGATGTAAAGACCAATTTGTTTTGGGAATTTGGGAAGTTTACTTCTCGAGATGGAGAATCCATGGAGTCGTATTACTCACGGTTTTACAAATTGATGAATGAGTTGACAAGGAACAACTTGCAAGTTACAACAATGCAAGTGAATGTTCAATTTCTTCAACAACTTCAACCAGAATGGTCAAGATTTGTGACGATTGTCAAGCAATCAGAAAAGATAGACATCGTCTCATATCACAGACTGTTTGACATCTGAAAGCAGTTTTCAACTGGAGGTTTTCGATATCCGTGCTGAGGAATAGCCAAATGCAATTCCTTTAGCACTCATTGCGGCTGCTCAAAACCATATTCAGATAATTACTATCAAAGCACCAAAACCTCAATGATCAAAGGCAACATCTTTCCACCAAGACAAGTGGCATTCACCAGACACAAAGGCAATAAGGATCGCCAAAACCAATTACACTCAACTCTGAGTCGGTTTCAGTTTCTGATGAGACAGTGATCCTGAACAAGTCAGAGGGACAGGAATGCAAAAGATTTTGGAAAACTCCTGGAAGTTTTTTCAAGAGCTTACAACCTACAACAACAACCTTCGAACTTCTTCACAACTCAGGAACCAAGACAAAAGATACCACACCAAGGTGATAACAAATGACAATCAGTCAAGGCAGTTTGGGGAATCAAGGACAATTAAGTTGCTGGGTAGGGAAACAGTAGGGCAGGTCAAAGTAGTGCAACAGACTAGGATACAGTGCTTTAACTACCAAGGGATATGGGCACTATGCAACGGAATGAGGAAGCCAAAGCGGTTAAAAGACTACGCGTACACAGGAAAAGATGATGATGTGAAAACAAGCTGAACAAGGTGTTCTTCCCACCTCTTCCTTTCTTTTTTTTTTTTCATTCCCTCCCTCTGCAAGCTGTGAAGTAATTGGCTAGAGGGACACGGTTGAAGAGATTGATGAACAGGAATTGAAAGCACATTACAGATTCATGGCGAACATTCAGGTGTCTCACCTGACGAATCCAGTTCTACTGGTCTGCCATTGGCACAGGATACAAATCATGATGAAAGTCATATGTATGACAATGTGAGAAGGACATTTCTGAGGCACCTGATTCCATTTAACGTCACATATGTTTTGGAGAAGGATGTTTGCAATGTCATCATAATTCATCATATATGGTACTATGATAATCAGGTTGATCAAAATGTTGTAGAATGTGTTGATGAGCGTGATGCGCTTGCTAATTTAATTGCTAATTTAACTCTGGATACGGAGGAAAACAAAACGATTTTAAAGCAATTAAAGAAAGCAAACGCATCATTGACTCAAGAATTGGAAGAGTGCAAAACTAACCTTGATGAAACCATTGTGCTATGGGGTGGGCTATTAGTGTCGGGATAGTCTGTCTGATTGCACTTCAGAACAAACAGAATGAGTTTGAGAAGTACAAAGCCTTTAATGTCAGGGGAATGACTTTTGATCAGTTAGAAGAAAAGTTTATTCTAGTTTGGGAAAGCATACAAGATTTTGTGCCTATGGATTCCAAGAAAGAAAGTGAAAGTCTCAAGAGGTCAGGAATCCTATTGGAGAAAGTCAAGGCAAAAAGGTTGAAGACAAGTGATGTTTCAGCTCAAGAACAACAAGAAAGTGATAATCAGGATGAGATTATCAATCTTCAACAATGGGCAGTGCTAGTTAGGGAAGAGACTTCAGTGAATATTACTCCTTCAGTTGTCAAGGTACCCATATGTGATTGGAAAATTTACAAGGACAAGCTAAGGGAGGTATACCAGATATTCAGAGTTGGACAAGCACCAAAGGTATATCCTTACTTTGAGTCTATGCTTAAGGATTTTGACAGAGATGACTTGGTGACACTATGGAAACTAGTCAAAGATAGGTTCAAGACAGAACTCCCAAAGAGTGACCTGGAAAAATGTCTGTTTTGGCCTTTAAAGGTCATGTTTGAACCTGTTGCCACTGATCTACTATGGCAGTTTGAAGCTCCTATTAAGAGTTGGAAGATGTACAAATCATGTAAAGTACACTGCTTGTCAATGGAAGGAATGATTATCTACATGCTTGATGATGTTGAGTATCCTTTTCAAAAGACTACACTTAAGAAGATGCTTGATCACAAGTGTGAAGTAAGTGAATTTAATGAAGATGTGATTCAGATGATCAACCTAATTAGAGGACAGCTCAAGAAGGAATAAGGGGTTTGAAGCATCCTCTCCAGGAAATCATTTTATTCTGGAAACTTGATATGAAGGTGAAGTATCAAGTTTAGGGGAGGATTGTTGGGAATAAAATGCTAAGGGATTCCCACTGTTAGTTGAATGGTTCCCACTGTTAGAAGAACTTCCCACTGTTAGTATATTTTCCCACTGCAAGGTTTCCACTGGTTGAAGACTTTCCACTGCAGCATGAAGATAAGATCTACACATAGTCAAATACGCGTTATTGTTATATATAGAATGTACTCTGATTATCCCTGTGATTTAGGAGATCTAGTTAGGTCTTATCTTGTACAGGGCTCCTTGTGCTATAAAAGGAGTCCTTAGGTTAGAGTAGAAATACACATTCATCATATATACACATCACTTACATAGATCCTCCATAGACTTTCTCATAGCTTTAAGGTTTTGTAAACCCTAGTACTTTTGAGTACTCGTATTATTCAATCAATAATATTAAGGCTTGTTGGTTATTCACTGTTCCATTCCATTACCATTGTTATTCTTCTTAAACACTAAAGGTTAGATTCCGCATAACCTTTGGTGAAACACTTCAACAAAGTTTCTCACATTATTATCTTGTGATTACCAAGGTAATAATAACCTTATAACCTAAGGCAGTAGATCTAGAGTTTTGGGACTCAACAAGGACTTCTATTCTAGCTAATGGAATGTCCCTAGGTAGATTCCTCTGGTTCTAGCTGGATCATGGAACAAATACCTAACCTTAACCACCTTATAACTCAATAAAATTAAGTACATGGTCAGTATTTTAGGTATCTCCATTATTGCCATTAAAACCATTTTGAAAAACAGATCAAGGTACTTGTGATATAAATCAAAGCCTTTGTACCTTGATGTTTTCATCTTTTGGAAATGGCCCCCCTGTATATGTGCATCGATAATCAAAAGTGTTTTGCATATACAAGGGAGAAGCCAGCACTTGAGTCCTTTTAGATCACGTTAATTAGTTGCATAGTTTTTAATCACATTTTCTCCCTTTATCTAAAATGTCAAAATCTTTTGATACTAGGGATATCAATTGATTAAAACTGTTTGGGAGAGAGATGTTACTAATTAGCAAGCTTATTTGGAACATTTTAATGCCCCCCCTCAATTATTGAGGGAAGGATATAGTGTTAAGTACATATTTTGAAAGATTTTGAATTTAATGAAAAATTGTACGTAACACATATATACTAATATCTGTACACTACATATTTATATATTATACAAGATAAGATATAAGACAAGATCTGACATGTTTAACCCACATATGACCTAGTCATACTTTCCTCTACAACAGTTGTTTATCCGTCTTTGTTTTTCTTCCACCAACCAGCACTTCTAAGCTTCTCATAATTCTTCTTTTAAACATCTAATCATCAATCTTGTTCAGCATGATGCATGTGCGTCTCTTATCCTTATCTGTCCACTCCCTCGTAGGCATGCCTTTGTTGTAACCAAGCATGAAATTCTGCAGCCTTTGATGAAGTATATTACAAATAGGTTGTAGAGTCTCATCACAAAACTTGTGAATCTCGTCAACACGCATTAGCCTTTTCTTCTTGCTCTTGTCTCTATAAATAACCCCCAGTGGATCAAAGTTTGAAGTGTATGGTTCTTTGACTGAGATATGTAGACATGTTCTTTAAGGCTTGGTTAAGTTGAGCTTTCTTTGGTAACTTTCAACACCTAGCTAAACAACTTCAACCCTGTTCTGAACAATGATTCTTCGAGTGAACATTTTCAGAGCAGTGACAAAGTTTACAATCATATCACCTTCTAGGTTAAAGAGCTTGTTTTGAGCAATTAGGAGAAGCATGTCTTCAATTTCATTTAGGTGTAAGTCTAGAAAATCACCTTCTTTAAACTTATAAAGATTCTGATGAGCTCGCTTTATAACAATTTTCTTCAAGTAGCCATAACCAGATTTCTTTTCAACCTGAACACTAACAACACTCATAATTCACATAGTAGAGAAAACTTTCTGTTTGGACACCTGATTGATCTTAGCTCTGTAGTATTGTTGACGTTGTGGTCCCCAGTAAGATATTCCAAGAGCAGCATCCTTGTCATAGGCAATTGTGAATGGACTCCACAGTGTTAGAATCATGTCTTCAATACCTTCCAGTGTATACCTTGCAGCTGGTGTCTTGGTAATGGAAGAGGAGTACTATCTTTCTGAACTTCCTGCTTTCAAGTATTCAAGATGTTATTAAAGAAGAATTCAACAGGATTTGTAAGTCGACCTTCTTTATCTTGCAAGGTTAAAGGCTTGCTCATATCAACTGGACGTTTGTGACCTTCAGGGTTTGTCTAGTCCAGTTGATATGTCAAAGCACGATAGCATTCCTCCATATTGTATTCCAATTTAACACAGCTTTTGTAGGTACCTTTGAGTAGATTGAACACTCGACCCACTAGATCTGCTCTTGTGATCTTGTTTAATTTGAGACGATTAATAAGAAATGCATAAAAATCAATGGGAGTACTCATTAATTCATCAAACATGAGTGGAGGCTTCTCAGCTTGAATCATCTCATCAAACCATGACTATTCAGGAGCATCATCTATAGTTTTGACCGTATTCGAGTCTGGATCAAGTGTTTCAGGCCTTGGAGATTGTTTGAACTAATTCTTCTTTGGAATCTTTAGAATAGCATCTGCTTGTGGATCATCAACATCATTAGCCACATTATCAAGGTTTGGATCTTTGACATCCATTGGCATTACATGCTCATATTTGTGGATTGATTTGTTTGTAGTTACAAATTTACCAGATTTAGAGGTATTAGATGGAGTTTTACCTTTAGTAGATTTCTTAGATTTCGAGGATATCATTGACGGTTCAACATCTTTTCTAGTTCTTCTCTTTTTCTTCCATTGGTCTGATCCAACAGGAGGGTCTTGATCTTTGTCATCACGTTGTATTTTCCTCTAAGAAGCAAGATCTATAGTAAGTCTATTCATGTCATTTTCATCCACAAGTTAAGACTGTATTAGTGCATCATATAGTGCCTTATGTGCTAGATGTTTTTCATGTGACTTAGATGCCATCATCATTAAGAACAAGATGTCCTTCTGCTTGTGTTCATCATCAGCAGCTTGATCATATGGTGTTGTGGAGTACTTCAACATTTTCTCCTTTGCAGCAAGTTCTTGCTTGACCTTTATGAACGTGGACACATCATCTTGAGGGACTTGCTGGTGAAGTTCTTTGGTGTGTTTCTCTAGAGTGCCTTTTGAAGCGTGTCTCCTAGAGTTGATCCAAGATACTTATTAAAAGCTTCTGGTACCTTAGACTTGATTGATTCAAGGATTGCTATAGAATGATTAACTTATTTGAGTTCTTTTACGTTTTTTCCAATTTAGAAACTTTTTGGATGACATCATTAAATGCTTTAGAGTTGGGAACTGGAGCAGATGGAAGCTGGTAGTGGAGGTTCTAGTGGTGTAGATGGTGGTATTTGTGTTGGTTCAGGAATAACAGACACTTTGACAGCATGAAATGGTTCTTGCTGAATATTAGGAACTTCTTATTGGATTTGAATATCTAACAAAGAATTGATCTCTACTTCGGCATTTTCTGGAATGGTACTGATAAGAGAGGCATTGGGGGAATTGTTTAAGAATTGATTAGAAAAGTTAGATGATAAAGAATGATTGGAGGTTGACTGAAGTAACTCAGACTTATCTTTATATGTCACAGAGTCAAGATTCCTGACTTGGTCATCCTTAGGTTGTGCATCTGCTGCTTGGTCATCTCCTTTGAACTCTTCATTCGCTTTTTCTTTTTCTGCTTTCTCAGCAATATTCATTTTAGCTACACCCATTACCTGATCCTCAACATCTATATCAGTATTTTCAATATCTATACTATCATCATCTGCTTCATCAGATTAATCAGATTCATCTTCATCAGTGGAGACCCATGGTATGACTTCAGCTTTCTCATCTGTGTCATCAAATAGAAATGTCTCGTCATTAGTGGAACCCCAATCATCTAGATCATTTAGAGCTTTACTTTTGTCTTTTGTCTCATCCGGAACCTCTGGTGAAGTACCAACTCCTTCATCTGAGACTGTAGTTTTTCTTATTGGCTCACCTAGAACCTCTGGTGTAATACCAGCTCCTTCACTTGAGCTACCAAATTGATGTTGGAATCTGCTTTCATGTTTGCTGGCCTTGATTGTTTTCTGGGTGTCAATTTCTAACTGTGCTGCATCAGTTAGCAATTCAATACCTTTCATCTTCTAAGACTGATTGATTGATTTCTTCTTTTAGACACGTGGAGTATCTTGTATGATGACACCTATGGGTTTTCTTCTAGTTAGTCTCTCTTCTTGTTCATCAGATTTATTGCCACTAGACTCTTTCTTCTTCGCCAATTTCTTCGTAGAAGCAACAGTTGCCTTCTTTGGAATAACCATTGCCTTAGTTCCCTAAGTTCTTTTGCCTCTTCCTTTCTTTAAAAGGAACTGAACCAGTAGATTAAGGCAATAAATCTCTTGTAAGCTTCAGAGTTCTAGATATCATTAGTCACCTAAATATCTAAAATAGGCTTTCCATATACTTGGTGTTCCTCTCCTTTGCTGATGAACTTCAATCTATCCAATACACCATCATTGTCAACTGTGTTGTAACATGAACCTTGTCTCCTGGAAATGGATATGCGTTGAGAAAGAAAGTGATGTATGATGACTTTGGTGAACCTGGGATGGGCATGATCTCACGTCTTCTGACCTTTGAGTGCCTATTGTTAATTTGATATTGAAGATCTTCCTAAATCAAAGTAGCATAATCAACATTCTCTTTGTGGAATATTCCCCACAATATCTCAATTCTTGACGGTCAGAGTCTGTCATTGCTTGACGTCTTTCCCGATAAGCATTTGTTGATGATAGCTCCAAGGGTTCTCCATGGTAGATGCATGTGATCAATAAACATTTTGGAAATGTGTTTTAGTGGCCCTTTGTAACCTAGTACCAGAAGAAAGTCCATGAGTGAATCATTTGATGGAGGCATAGTGAATTCCTGATTCTGAACTCTTGGGCATATACCAAGCATCTCTCAAAACAATTCAACATCAATTTGATATGCCTTGTTGTCAATATCAAACTGGTAGAAAGAAGGTTTCTTGACCTTTTTAATAGTGAACCAGAATTGCTGCATGTAGATTTAGGGTAAATCAGCAGTAATGAGAAAGGTGTTGTAGCAAGGAGTGTTCTTGATGATATCTAGGATGACTTGATAGGTTTCCTCCTTTTGAGTTAAGGTTGGATCTATTCTGAGGTTGCTTTTTCCAATCTTGACTCTGTCTTCAGTAGGAACCAAGTTTTCGTCACGGGTGGCTTGTTGAGCTTGTTGATGCATGATTATGCTTAAGAGTTATCCAATATAGTTTATGTACAACATATATATATATATATATATATATATATATGTATATATATATGTATATATATATATGTATATATATATATGTATATATATATATGTATATATATATATATATTACTGATCAGATTAACTATTCTTGTTGTTGAGATTAGATTTATGTGACATTGTGTTTATGTTTCAAGTGATTAAGTCTGATTTTTCACACATTTTGAGAAATCAACTTAGTTCTATGGTCAAATATATCAAACTAGTGAAAGTTAACATTTTAGTCAAAGTCAACCCAAGACAAACAATCAAAGATTGGTCAATGGTCAAACAAGTCAATTATGGTCAATCTGTAATGGTTGACATATTCTGTAGAATGTGCACAAAATTTTAGCAAAGTTTCTTTTAATGAATGTGACATATTTCGCAGAAAGTATACCCATATTAAACATATTCCCCAGTCGAGGCAAATAACATATTTCGCAGGAAAAGAACATACATATTCCGTAGTCACAATTTGAAACATATTCCACAGTCAGAGGAAAAAAACATATTCCGTAGACATGAGTTATTACATATTCCGCAGTGAAGTCTTAAACACATTTCGCAGGCAAGTTCTTAAACATATTCCGCGGCCACATTGTTGGGATCTCAGATTTGATGATTATAAAATTAAATATGTAAAAAAGAAGAAAGATGAAACAACAAGGACTTAATGTAAAATATTAAGTTAGCTTCCTATGTAAGCTAGGTTTTCTTGTAAACCCTCTATATAAAGGGTATTAGAGGCGTCTGTTTTAAATATCCATCATAGTTAGATCTCTCCAATGAGAGTCCAGACACACCAAAGAAAGCGTGTGTATATTAGTTAGTTTATTAGATAATTAGTGTAGCCTCAAGGATTGCGGATCCTTGTTACAGTTTGTAACCATTTATTCTGATCAAATTAATGGAGGCCTGAATGTTTAGTAGTTAAACCTTGTTTGATAACTTATTATTCTTTATTATTCCGCTGCGTTTAAAAGTTATCTGTAAAACTAATCCTAGATGGGCTAAAAGATCTCTACAATTGGTATCAGAGCCATGTGGCTCGTGATATCTAGGATACAAGGTTGTGGTTCAAAAGTTTTCACAGGATCAAATATAATAGCCTTTTCTAAACTGATGATACGGTTTCATCATAGATTTCTTTGTTATATTATTCACAATTATCTGCTTGTATATTGTCATGGATTGAATTAATAGCTACAAACATCAAGCATATTGTTCAAGCCAATGATACAGATGATGATTGGATATGATTGCTACGAAACCCTAATATACTTTTTAGGGTTGTAACACGTTTCAAGAAGAAGATGCAACAGGTTGTCAACCATTTAAGTTTGTTTTTGGTCCAGGTTCATGCGAACAAAAAGAAGCAACAAGTGTTGTTATTGTAGCAGGTCACAATCCCAGCTGAAATATTAAGGGTTTTGTGTTTAGAAGATGTTGTGTGTTGCTGTGGGTTTATGCTGTTGGCATGATATTGAAAGTTTAAAGCAATATATCTGCACTACTAATGATAATACAAGTCAAGATTAATGCTGCTTGTAGGGACTTAGTACTATTTGTAGATTTTTAATACTGCTACTTATGCGTTTCTACTGCCAAAGCAAACTAGCGTTTATCTTAATACTGCTGGTTCATGGAATTAAGGTTAGTACCGCTCGAATACTATTAATGCTGCCAAGAAGAACATTCATACTGCTAAAATTTAGTAGTTACAACTGCTTGAATATTGAAACAAGTTTTTATGCTGCTAAAATTGATTTGGTGTTTGCTGATGTTTGAATCTGCTCATGTACAACAATTATGAAACGCACCTATGTGATTTTTGTTAAAGGTTGTAGGGTTTCAGGTGCGAATTGAATTTGGATATCTTTACATCAGGTTTGTTTTTAGATATAGCATTAAAAGGTAGTTTGGTTTATACTGCTTAAGAGTTCGAATGTTACTTAATACTGCCCTGAATGTTCTAAGTACTGCTCGTCCAAAGATATATTAATACTATTATGAGAATGAAGAATTGTGACTGAATAGCAATGAAATAGTGACAGATTTAGTGTCACAAAAGGTCTTGGGAGGAAGGAGTACACAGATTAGTGACAGCTTACTAACAGATTTGTGACAGAAAAGGTGTCGCTAATAGATATGGGAGGAAGGAGTACTCAAGTTAGCAACAGATTAGTGACAAAGGAAGTGTCACTAAGTTAGTACCGCTAGCATTTTATCAGTACTGCCTATATTATTTTTAGTACTGCTAGTATTAAAAGGTAGTGAGTTTTTACTACTTCTCGGGTTTAATAAATTACTACTGCTAGCATTACTCGATATCGGATGACACACATGGTTTGGATCTCGGACAGAACTGAAATTATTTCAGTTTATTCTTAATTATTTTGTGGCTCGTTTTTGGAGATTTATTGAAAAAGTGATTACAAAGACGATTGATTATCACTTATTTGATGTTGTAGTTGAGTTTTTCAGATGAGTGTTCTTATCATATCTTAAAGTGGGTGTTACACTTTAGAGATAACTTGTTCGTGCTTATAACGGTGTGATGAAGACTTGTCAAAATCTAGCAAAGGTGTGCGATTTTTCTTATGGTGCTCAAAGCTCACATTTGCTATAACTTTAGTTATGCATCTCATAGAAGATGAGGATGTTTGTCAAGAGATCGCGATCTACTTATATTTAACAGATTTATTTATAAGTTCGAAGCCACGTGGATAAACAAGACATAAGACACAAGTTTGGTAAATTCTACTTCTTCATCAAATTCGTTATACTCAGTTTTCTTCATCAGTGATCACTAGATAGAGCCTACAGAGTTCGAGATTCAAGAGATGGTAAACAAATTGGTTTCAGGGAAAGCTTATTTATTAAATGTTTAACCATCTACATGCACCACTTGAGGGGAAGTGTTTACAAGTTGCTTATCTACAGAAGACCCCTATTAGATTATTACAAAAAGGGGAAGAAGACTACAGAGATATGATTTGCAGCTTATTATGTGTGGTGTGGCACATGTTCAAGAAGATCCTAAGTCAAGGGGAAGCTTTGAAGATTGTTTCATTCATGAAGATTGTTTTGAAATATCAAATAAGGGAAGATTGTTGGGATCTCAGATTTGATGATAACAAAATTAAATATGCAAAATTGAAGAAAGATGAAACAACAAGGACTTAATGTGAAATATTAAGTTAGCTTCCTATGTAAGCTAGGTTTTCTTGTAAACTCTCTATATAAAGGGTATTAGAGGCGTCTGTTTTAAATATCCATCATAATTAGATCTCTCCAATGAGAGTCTAGACACACCAAAGAAAGCGTGAGTGTATTAGTTAGTTTATTAGTTAGTTTATTAGATAGTTAGTGTAGCCTCAAGGATTGTGGATCCTTGTTACAGTTTGTAACCATTTATTCTGATCAAATTAATGGAGGCCTGAATGTTTAGTAGTAAAACCTTGTTTGATAACTTATTGTTCTTTATTATTCCGCTGCGTATATAAGTTATCTGTAAAACTAATCCTAGATAGGCTAAAAGATCTCCACAATTGGTATAAGAGCCACGTGGCTCGTGATATCTAGGATACAAGGTTGTGGTTTGAAAGTTTTCACATGATCAAATATAATAGCCTTTTCTAAACTGATGATACGGTTTCATCATAGATTTCTTTGTTATATTTTTCACAATTATCTGCTTGTATATTGTCATGGATCGAATTAATAGCTATAAACATCAAGCATATTGTTCAAGCCAATGATACAGATGATGCTTGGATATGATTGCTACAAAACCCTAATATACTTTTTAGGGTTGTAACACGTTTCAAGAAGAAGATGCAGCAGGTTGTCGACCATTTAAGTTTGTTTTGGTCCAGGTTTATGCGAAACAAAAAGAAGCAACAGGTGTTGTTATTGTAGTTGGTCGCAATCCCAGCTGAAATATTAAGGGTTTTGTGTTTAGAAGATGTTGTGTGTTGCTGTGGGTTTATGCTGTTGGCATGATATTGAAAGTTTAAAGCAAGTTATTAATATTTTTCGACCTCTCTCGTTTTGATAATCACAAAATGTAAAAACGCTCAATGTAAAATTAAACGTAAACAAGTAATTAGTAGTAAATTTTCATTTTGAAAATTTAACCACTTAAACGTATGAATAAATTAATGCTTAATGCATTTTATGATCAAATGAATTTTTATTCAACCTCACATTTTTTATAAAATGTTACAAACATTTTTACAACTTTTACAAAACATTTTTACATTTAAAAGAAATGTTTTATTCAAAATAAATATTTTGAATTCAAATTTTATACCTAAAAACGGCTAGAAATGTTTTAGAAAACACCTCATCTGGAAAAGATAAAAAAGGGAGCGTCTTGGCCTGGGCGGTCCCATTAAATATAAGGGCGGCCCCCTTAGTGATAAGGGGGCCGACACTTGAGCTAAGAGGTCCGGCCAAACAAAAATCTCCTAACTTTTCCTTTAAATACTGGACTGTTCCCTACTGATTTTCTCACCTCTTGCACACACATTCTTTATGTTCTAAATCAGTTTATACATTTCTTTCTTTCCTTTGATCATTAAATCATAAGCCTTTGTTTCCAAGTGATCCAAGCTTATATCTTCAAGTGAAGACGTATTATAGCTTAGGGAGTGCCATTGTAACTTTGTTGCAATTGTATTATTTCTTGTAAATTATTTGTGTATATTGTGACGGTATGTATTGTAGTTAGATTGTGAAGGTGTGTATTGTAGTTAGATTGTGGAGATCATAGAAAGTATAGTTAGATTATGGTGATCATAGTAAGTAGTGTTAGATTGGTGTGATCGGGTTAGTGTCTTGGTGAAGTAAAGTCATGATAGTGTGGTTAGTATTTTAGTCCTCAATACACAAAAGGTGTGGTAGATTGGTTCTAGCTAGGATTAGAAGTCGACATTTAGCTTAGTATCAGAAATTGGTGTAAGCTTAGTTGTGTACGGTTTTCTCCGTCTAAAAGGAGCTTGTTGACATTATGAAGAAAACTCTTGAGTTTGGTGCTCGGGGAGTAGAGTAGGGCGAATAGGTGCTTCATTACCGAACCACTATAAATCCTTGTGTCATGGTTTGATCTTTCTAACTCTCATCTCTTATCTTGCATATTTATTTTATATCTTGCTATCACTTATTTATATAGTTGTATTGTTCATATTGTTCACATATTGAATTTACATAAAGTCGAATCTAAGTTTTTATAAACAAACCATACATTAAATTAAAAAGTGGTAAACTATTCAACCCCCTTCTAGTTTTCCACAATTGGTACCAGAGCCACGTCAAACAAGATTTTTAAAATAAATTATATTTTAAAACTTGAATCGATCTATGGAATCGGAAAAATATTTAGAAGGGCAATCTATGCAAAGACCACCACTATTTGAAAGTGATGGATTTAATTATTTGAAAAATAGATTCGAAATTTATGTGAAATCAAAAGATCTAGATCTTTGGCATATTATTACCTATGGTGATTTTCCTCCTATTCAAAATAATCCCGAAACTAAAAAGGATGAAATTGTACCATTTGAAAAACAAAGCGATGATCTTAAAAAGAAACTTGCTAAAAATAATGAAGCTCAAATGGTAATTTATAATGCCTTGCCATGTAAAGAATACGAAAGAATTTTTATGTGTAAAACCGCAAAAGAAATTTTGGATACTTTATTAATCACACACCAAGGTAATAGTCAAGTCAAAGATAACAAGTTAGATCTTCTTATTCAACAATATGAACAATTTACGATTCCGAAAGAAAAATCGATAGATAATGCTTTTGCTAGATTTAACACTATTATTACTAGTCTAAAAGCACTTGATGAAGGTTTTTCTAGCAAGAACTATGTTAAGAAATATCTTAGGCACTTCATCCCAAATGGCACTTAAAGGTTACGGCTATTGAAGAGTCGAAAGATTTGACATCATTATCACTTGACGAACTTATTGAAAACTTGAAAGTTTATGAAGTGATAATTAAGAAAGATTCCGAAATGGTCAAATGATCTCTTGCGTTGAAGGCTAAAAAGAAATCTAGTGATGAAGATAGCTCGACTTCTGATAGTGAAGGCGAAGAATATCCCATGGCCGTAAAAGAATTCAAAAAATTCTTCAAAAGACGAGGAAGATTCACAAGACAACCACATGATGAAAGAAAGTCGTTCCATAGAAGAAGAGATGACAAAAATGGTAATAGCGAAAGAAAATGCTTTAGATGTGGAGATCCAAAACATCTCACTAGAGAATGTCCAATGTTACTATGAAGCAAAAACCAAAGGGCTTTTGTTGGAGGAACATGGAGCGATAACGGCGAAGATGAGGAAGAAAAGATTAATGAAGAAACTTGTCTTGTGGCTCAAGCATCAAATGAGATATGCTTGGGAATTAATTTAGAGGCCAACGAATGGATTAAGGATAGTGGGTGCTCAAAACACATGACGGGAAACCGAAAGCTATTCTCGACATATCAAGCATATAACGGAGGCAATGTAATCTTTGGAAGTAACTTGCGTGGTAACATCATAAGCAAAGGTACGATATCTCATGACTCCTTAATTATTGAAAATGTTGAGCACGTAGATAATCTAAAATTTAACTTACTTAGTATCAGTCAAATATGTGATAATAAGTACAAAGTAATATTTACCGAACATGATAGCAAAATAATTAAAGACAAAAAAGTCATAGGTAGAGAAATTAGAAAAAGGGGATTGTATGTGATGAAACTATGAAATAAACCGAAAGATAAAATATGTCTTACAAGATTAGATGAAAATTTGACTTTATGGCATAGGAGATTAGGTCATGAAAATATGCAATTATTAAGTTGTTATGTCACACTCAAAACTTTCCAAAAGCTTTCACACAAATACATATTATTCCTCCATATTCATCAAGGCATATTTATACAACACAAAATAAAGACCTCAAGCACATCATTTTGCCAACTAGTACAACATTTAAGCTAGAATATAGCATTTTGGGAAATTTTTGTCCCACAAGGAAAAGAATTCTACAGTACAAAATAAAAAATACCAATTGAAAGTTTTTGATTTAATTCAATCTCTATCGTCTAAGGAGATTTAGTAAAATGATTCAAAATAAATTAGGATGTTTCATAGTATCAATTAGAACAGATCATGGTCGGGAATTTGATAATGAAGTACAATCCGAAAACTATTGTGAGTAAAATGGGATCTATTATAATTTCTTCGCTCCTCGTACTCCATAATCAAATGGGATAGTGGAAAGAAAGAATCGCACTCTACAAGAAATGAGTAGAACTATGTTGAATGAACAATCCATTCCACAAAAATTTTGGTGTAACGCGGTCGATACATCAACCTATATAATCAATAGGTTTACCTTTAGACATATTTTAGGAAAAACCCCATATGAGTTTTTAAGAGGTAGAAAACCAAACCTTAATTACTTTAAAGTATTTGGAAGCAAATGATTCATTCTTAATACAAAAGATTACCTCACAAAGTTCGACCCAAAGTCGTACGAAGGTGTTTTCCTAGGATATTTGCAAAATAGTAAACCTTATATAATTCTTAACAAACAAACAATGAAAGTCGAAGAATCCTTAAATGTGACATTTTGATGAAACTCCTCCCCAGCCTAAAACATCACCATTGGTGAGATGTGATTTTGTCAAAGAAGAGCTACTGAGGTTAATAAAAACAAAACCCTAGAGCAATGATCTCGAAGGATTAAAATCATTAGAAAATAATGAAATCATAAACATCAAAGAATCTAAAAGTCATCCCCTAGATAATGTCATTGGTAACCTAAATTAAAGAACTCTTAGATCACAAGCTTAAGACAAAAGTAATTTCTTTTGTTTTCTTTCAACAACACAACCTAAAAATGTAAATGAAGCTTTGAAAGATGAAAATTAGGTAATGGCCCATGCTAAGAAGAACTAAACCAATTTATATCAAAATAATGGTTTGGGAATTAGTCCCTAATCCTATGGATATGACCATTATTGGAATATATAAAAATAAGCTCGACGAAAATGGCATTAACTAGAAATAAAGCTAGGCTAGTTGCCCAAGGTTATAACCAACAAGAAGGAATTGATTATGAAGAAACTTATGCACCCGTAGCATTTAAGAATATTGTTAGCTTATGCATGCAAACTAGACTTCAAATTAAATTTAAATGGATGTAAAGAGTTTATTCCTTAACGGTTTTATCAATGAGAAGGTTTACGTGGCACAACCTCCAGGATTCATTTACTTCACAAAACCTAATCATGTTTATAGACTTAAGAAAGTGCTTTACGGACTTAAACAAGCTCCTAAAGCTTGGTATGATAGATTGAAGCCTTTCTTATTAAACATGATTACGCCATGGGAATGGTAAATAACATACTCTTTACTAAAAAAAGAACTATTTATCATTGTTAATTTATAGGTCGATGACAATTATTTCGGGATCAACATTGTGAGAAATGTGTGATGATTTTGCCAAGATCACGCATGATGAGTTTGAAATGAGTGAACTAAATTTTTTCTTAGGTCTACAAATAAAACAATTAGAAAATGGTATATTCTTTAATCAATCAAAATATATAAAAGAATAAGCTTTTAGAATTGGATTAGAAGCTCTAAGACTTTACCTTATGTATCGGAAACAAAACTCATGAAAGACGAAGAAGGTGAATCCGTAGATAATACCAAATATAGAGGTATGATAGGAACTTTATTATACTTAACGGCAAGTAAGCCCGATATCATGTTTAGTGTTTTCCTTTATGCACGCTTCTAAGAGGATCGTAACACCTCTCACCTTGAAGCGGTTAAACGTATTTTCTGATACATTAAAGGCACTATGCACTTACGATTATGGTATCCTAAGGGGTCCGACATAGAAACCATAGTATATGCGGATTCTTATCATGCAAGAGATTACGTGGACCAAAAAAGCACTAGCGGTATTTATACGTTTATAGGATGTTGTTTAACATCTTGGTTTTCGAAGAAGCAAACCGCTCTTGCTATTTCCACTACCAAAGCCGAATATGTAAGCGCCAAAAAGGCATGTCAACAAGCACTATAGATGAAACAAGCTCTCATAGATTATGACATTAGGTTAGATGACATTCCTATAATGTGTGATAACAAAGGGGCTATAGACTTAAGTAAAAATCCCGTACAACACTCTCGTATAAAGCACATCGAGATTCATCACCATTTCCTTCGTGACAATGTTCAAAAAGGAAATATTTCTGTAGAAAAGCTTTCATCAGAAGATAACATTGCCGATATTCTAACTAAACCCCTTAAACGTGAGCCTTTTAATTACTTACGTCTAGGTCTAGGAATGATAGAACAAATTGATTAAGTTCTTCTTAAGTAATCTCATCCCTGTAAATGATTGATAGATACTTAAAAGTGAACAAGAATAATGAACTACAATCAAAACTAAAATGCCAAAATTGAAAAATTAGAAAAATGAGTTTGAAGGCGAGATCATCCCATGTAGCGACTTTCGTCTCGGCACATCCCAACCTTGCGGCTAAGTAACCAGGCTTTTGACACCCCACAGAGACTTGTATTTCAGGACTCACGGATCCTTTTTGTAACTTGATTTTAAAGAACGAGATTTTAACTGTAGAACTTTTTGCAACATCTTAATCATTATAATCATAAGTTCTTAAAGCTAGGAATGCGTTGCTTAGTTTGAACCCCCACCTCGTGGTTAGCGGAGTGGGATATCACGACACATCTTTTACTTGTTCCATATAATCAAATGTATGCTTCATTGGCAAAATTTCAATATTCATGCATTTTTGCATTCATACTTCATTCATGCTTCTTTGGCATTTTATCTTTCGAATTACTAAGAACAGAAAAATCTTGCTTTAAAGAATCAAGTTACAAATTTGAAGCTTTTTCTAAAAACATTGATTGACTTAGTTGAATTGAATTGAGCACGTATGATTAGGTGGATTAGAAGCTAATGGGAGAAAAAGCCACAAGTTACTATTAAGTTTTTAGAAGAATCATGCTCAGCACATTAACTTATATTAACTCTATCACTTCTTGTTCTTCACTTTATTAAAATTTGAAGCAATCGAATTCGTGAAAGCTTAGCCTACAAGCGATAAGTTGAGGAACTAGCTAGGGCTCAACACGCCCGATCGAGTCAAAAATTATTCTCATTCTACCCATTAGAAAAGTCAAAACTGTGACAAAACACTTATTTTATTTTTGAAAATTTTTAAATTTTTTTCATTTTTTTTTGGTATTTTTGCAAAAATTTGGTGGTAAAACGGGATTACGTGATAACAACGACTGCAGGCAAAAATCAAATCGAAGATCCCCCCCATACTAGAACTAAACATCGTCCTCGATGTTTTCTATAGGGGTTTCTACACTCTCAAAATCTAAGGCCGGTTATGAAGTGTGCCAAAAGATAAAACGTTAGTCGCCTTTTTTTCCCCCCCCCCCCCCCCCCCCCCCCCCCCCCCCCCCCCCCCCCCCCCTTTCCCCCCCCCCCCCCCCTTTTTTTATTAGATTTGGATACTGGATTCCCAAAATGAAGCTGAGGATGTGAAACTCTTGTGGATACTGCGAGCATGAGAGTCTACACAATCCGGGAAATCCTGGACATACAACACAAAACATGGACAAGACACGGGTAATGGAAAATGTAAGCCTCCTCACACACAAACACTTATTTATTACTACTACTGATAAGCATGGGGTGCCTCCCACGAAGCGCCTTGTTTTTGTTAACCGAGTCACAAGCTCGACTCGACCCCGAATTCATTGGTCCATGGGGAAGCAAGTGGAAGGTAAAATCTTCATCGGACTTTCATTCAAGTGGTTTTGATAAACATTGAATTTCATGAAAGTTCCACTCCGATGAGACACATCCGGCATAAAAGAATGATAAATTGAGATGCCGGGGTCAAAAGTGGTATCTTCATTTCCACAGGAGAGAAGATATGGTGGAGCAACTGGATACGTGAGAAATGGAAGAAAAATCCATACAATATAAGCGAAGAGAGGTTCACTTAAAAGTATGAAATCCGTATCCAGGGTGAGATGGGTGGGTAAAACATTAGGCACATGAACTCTTGGTTCTCTTGTTGGGAAAATATCATTCACCACATCCATAGTAAGATTGCCCAGCTCGGGCTCAATCTTAAAGCAGAAATGATCATACTCCGGTGGAGATATGATGTGAGCAAGTCCATCGGCGAACTCCTTATGATGAAAATCACTCCTATCGGCAGGAGGAAATGGATTGATCGAAAGATCAAAGATGAACGAATCATATTGAGAAAATTCAGCATGAGTAGTGGTACTGCCACTACTCCTCTCTTTAAAATGATCGTTATCAACGTAGAAAGCTTTATAATCAGGAAGAGATAACTCAGAATGAGTAGTGGGACTGCCACTACTAATCTCTTCCAAATTAAAGCGAAAAGTTTCAGATTCGGGAATAGAATTATCAAAGGTGTTAGTCTCCTCCAAGAAAAGATTAGGAAATGTGGAGGTAGACTTGATCACAACTTCGGAAGATGGAGTAGGATTATCTCTTAATGAATCGATCTTAGCAATAAGAAGATTGACATTCAACACAATTTTCCGAAGGGTATCTTCTTGTTTGTTAAAAGGGATATCTTAATCAACATTCCAAACTTCCGGATAAACATTTCCACCACCTCTAAGCTGACGATCTCAACATCGGGTAAGTGATGAATCGACATTATTGATTCTTATGTAAGGTATAAGATCGTCACACTCGATGAAATTATCACGTTGGGAATTGACATACAATCTCAGAATGTTCTCATTTGAGAAGTATTAAGAGGGGTGGTATTTTCACAAGAGGACATCACAACATTTTGTCGGGGAATTATACACTAGGACTCACTTGGGATTGGACAGGTCCGCAAACACTAGACTTTATTACTTCGTCCGATTCCGTTGTTGGAATAGTGTCAAGATGCTCGTCCCCCATACTTAGAGAGTTATCGGGTTCCTCGATTGGTAAAACGGGTGTGATTGCAGTGGTGTTGTCTTCGTCATCATCATCGCAAATGGGAATCTTCCAATATCGCTCTTTGGCCGCTTGCTCTTCCGCAATTCGCTTTTCTTCTTCCTTCTTTTGAATAACTTGATCAACCAAATCACGTAAGGTTGCCATTTGTTCCATAAGCTTATTTTGAGAATTTAGAAGGTCATTTTGAGAATTGAAGTATATTGCGGGGGTTGAACTTGGTCAAAACCAAAAGAATTTGAATCATAGCAAGAATTTTGCTCATGATAATAGTCTTCATTCATTGGTTGACATTGGAAGGTTTCATGAGGACCCCCGCAATTTTCACAACAAAGATATTGTTGTGGAAAACTCGGTGAAGTTTGTGGAAAATAATCAAAGTTTTGATTGAAACATGGGTCCTGATTGTAGACAAATAGGACTTGAGGTGGACAATCGTAACCGTAATGAGAATCGTTCCCACATAACTCACAAGAGTATGGTACGTATTGTGGTTGTGGAGGATGGTTTGCAACACTTGGAGAATCGTTAGAAGAGTATGGAATTGAAACATTGATTTGTGTTCCATTTCCAACTTTACAATAAAAACAAACTCCATCGTATTTATTGCACCCACATTGTTGGCATGTACCAAGGAGACATTGTTGTTGTAAACTTTGCAAGTTTTGTAGGTGCTCACCAATGGTTTGATTTTTGCATGGTTCCGGATTAGAGATAATCGGAACTTTCGACGGACAATTATACCCGTAATGAGCACCTTTCCCACAAGACTTCAAGTGCATTGTCGACAAAAGATTCCATCTAACGAATCACCGCACTCGTGACAACAATGGTCAATGTGTAGAGGACTTGGTGAGGAATTTTCACCGGGGTCCTGATTACCAACGAATGGCTCTTGAGGAGCATTAACAACGTTGGTATTGTCATCGGATGATTCGGAAGTATCTTGAAAGTCTTCGAAAAATTCATTTTCCACAAGGACGATTCCAGCTTGGACAATTAATATATTCTGAAAACTCTTCACTAATATTTCGCACATCTTCAAGGAGTTTACTCATCAATTCTTGAATATCCTCTTGTTGATATTGCTTGTCCATCAAAGCATCTTTAATTTTGCCAAAACTTTCCCAAGCTATCAATATAACCTTTGGTGTTACTCCAAAAGGTATACGACTAAACTTCCTTAAGAAGGTGCAAACGTCTTTCAAAAAGTTGTCTCTAGCTTCTTCATCGTCAATCATAGAAAAATTCCAATATGGAGTAAAACTTTGAGCTGCCGTCTCCTTCTTCTCTTGTTGACTTCCTTTAAGAATTTGCAAATCATCCATAAGTTTAAGAAGCAATTCTTGCATAACTTCAGGTTGATTCTGCTCTTCTTCCATAGTTTGCTTAATCTTAAGAAATCTCTCCTCAGCTAGCAATAAAGCCATGCACTTTTCATTAGGAGGTATATGATCATACTCCTTTAAAAAGGCTTGTATAGCTTCCATTAAGTCTTCTTGAGCTTGCAAAATTTCTTTACTTGTCTCTTGAGGAGGATAATTGACGGGAAACTGCGGGGGTTGAAATTGGTCAAAACCGAAAAGATTAAAAATAGAAATCTTGGTTCATCGGTTGACACTGAAAAGTCGCATGAGGACCCCTGCAGTTCTCACAACAAAGACATTGTTGTGGAAAACTTGGTGAAGTTTGTGGAAAATAATCAAAGTTTTGATTGGAACACGGGTCCTGATTGTAGACAAACGGGACTTGAGGTGAACAATCATAACCAAAATGAGCATCGTTTCCACATAACTCACAAATATTTGTCTCGTACTAGGGTTGTGGAGGGTGATTTGCAAAATTTGGAGAATCGTTAGAAGAGTACGGAGTTGAAAAATTGATTGGTGTTCCATTTCCAACTGTACAATAAAAACAAACTCCATCATATTTATTATAACCACATTGTTGGCACTTACCCAAAAGACATTGTTGTTGCAAACTTTGCAAATTTTGTAGGATCTCATTAAGGTTTTGATTGTAGCATGGTTCCAGATTAAAGATAATCAGAATTTGCGGTGGACAATTGTAACCATAATGAGCACCTTTCCCACAAGACTTACAAGTACATCGTTGACAAAAGATATCGTCTAACGAATCCCCACACTCGTAACAACAATTGTGGTTAATTTGTAGAGGACTTTTTGAAGAATTTTGACCGGGGTCTTGATTGAAGACGAATGGCTCTCGAGGTGTACTAACAATGTTAGTGTTGTCATTGGATGACTCAGAAGTGTTTAGAATTTCATTTTCATCATGAATTGTATACCAACCTTCATTCAAACATTTTCGCACAAAAGCACAAGGTTGACAATATAGACCATCAACCGGGTCTCTACAAGTTGTACAATTATGAGGGGGTCATCGAGACGAGTCGGGTACAAGAACAAGAATCTTGTCTTCAAGGCTCCCTTTTGAACAACCACAGTTTCTAGTGTACAAAGCTCCACAAGACGGCATTCTTTAATCGAGAAGAGGTGTAACACCCCCAAATTGGGTCGCAGCGGAATATGGGTCCGGGGCCTGTTACTTCTCAGATCAATAACACAAGATATATAGAAGAAAAAGAAGATTATTTTTGGTTTTTAATCTAATTTTAACGGACAATGAGATAGACAACTTGAACCAAACAATCAAACTTACTTCACGGTAGCTCTTAAAAATTTTACTTTTTAAGGTGAGTCGTATTTCGTAAGTGACACAAATGGTAAGTTTTTAAATCTTTTATTCGAGTTGGGAACTTATTATGGATAATACCTCAATTGAAGGTATTATTTGTTGGTGTTCTTTTACCAACTTTGTTTATTTTATTTTTTATGGACAATTTTTATATTTTTTTTGATTTTTTTATGTGATAATTATACTAAAAGAAAGGAAAAATATTTTTTACTTTTTGTATTTTTTAATTAATTTTTGATTTTTTTTAACAAAAACAAAACTTTTAAAAATGAAAGGGTCTTCAAATCACGATCAACAAACTTCAAACGAAAGAATCTTAATCACAAATCCCCGGCAACGGCGCAAAAAATTGATTCGTAGAATCCAACACACGAAATTATAAACTATAATATATGATGGAAAATTACTAAATTACCCTTGAGAACAAAGGTAAAAAGGAAATTCTTCAAATATATATATAATATAATACGTATATTAACCGGGAAGTATGATTCCCGGGTCGTTATTCCCAACGATTTGTGAAATTGAAACCACGTTTGTTGTTCGAACAATGATTTGAATTGGAAACAAAGATTGATTTGATTATCTACTTCTATAAATTATAATAAGCAAATAATAACAATTAAGCACGTAAACAAATAACAAGAAATCAAACTTTAACTAAAAACGCAAAACCTAAATTTCTAAAATTAAACCTAAATTGAATTCTTCTTTTTAAATGGACTATATTTGACTAAAAAGTAAGTTTAAAGAAAAATAGAATAAAAACGGAGTTGAAATGAGCTTTAAAACACGAAAAAAAAATGAGGAACGAGGAAACGAAATCCTGTTCTTTAAAAATTGAATTTTGCAATTAAAACCTTACGGAATGCTAAACTAATTTTCTAGAATACTTAATGTTGATAAAAGAATTTTCTAAAAAAATTTTTATTTTTTTGATTAATGTTTTCTATTTTTTCTATGATTTTTTTAATGTTCTTTAACAAAAATAAATGTTTAAAAATACTAAACTAATTATAAAAAATCTAGAAAAAATACAGAAAATAGCTTATACTAATTAGAACCTAGGAAAAAATAAGCTTGATTACACAGCTTATCGAATAAGCTGTGTAATAAGCTAAAAACAGCTTATAGGCAAAATGGGCTAAAACGTGTATAAGTATTAAATATTGTAAGGTTATAACGAAAAAGACCCCAGGGCGTGTTGGTAGTAGAGTGTGTGGTTTGTGTTATAAAAGGGTTGAGGGTGTTGAGGTCGGGGGTTCGAGTCTTGCTCACCCTCGATTTCCACCTTCCCCCTTTTTTATTTATAAAAACTTAAAAAAGCAAAAGTTTCTATGAACAGCTATAAAATAAGCATTTTTAATAAAAGAAACTTTTTATGAAAAGCCCTAAATAAGCTGTTAAACAGCTGAAAACATGACAGAAACACTTAACTTCATTTTTTTAGTTCTTTTCTTAAACTAATAATCTAAAAGACCACAATAAGCTAAGTTTATGACAAATTAAGCTACTAATAAGCTAATCCTAAGCTAATGAATAAAACAGAACTAAAAATAAGCAAGAAATAAGCTAAAAGACTAAATAAGCTCTTTTATTAAAACTAATAGCCAAACAGTCCCTACAGGGATCTTTGAGCTTATTTTTAGATAAGCTCTTGGATCCTTGTGGGGAAATGTCTTATGCAAGCTTATTCTATAACTATTAAGCTACCTAAATCTACTTCTGAAAATGATTTTTAAACAAAATAGCTTAATGAAAAAGCACTATGAACACAGACTTGAGACTTAAATCATGCTGAGTTTTACTTTTAAAATGAAAAGACAAAAGGCAATTTTGCAGCTTAAATTTAGATGACAAAATAAGCTAGAATTTAAAAACTAATTTCAAACTTATAAACTATGATATCTAAGCTACTTTTATGCTGAAAATTAAAACCTAACACCTATTTTATCCTACTGAAAATGAAACTAGAAAATGACCTTAAGGCTTTTAACAATGCTGATGTAGTTGACAAAATAATGAACTAACAACTTAGAATGCAAATGACAACCTAAGTAAAATATTTCTACTACATTTAAAACTTAGAATGAAACTAAAATGATTACTAAAAAGTTCCTCAACACAAAACTTATAAAAAGAGCTAATGACTTAACTAATTTTAACAAAATCAATCCTAAGCTTTGAGTAAACCTTGAAAACCAAATTCAGCTTTTAAAAACTATTTGAAACTGACTTAATGTCTTAAATTGAACTAACCAAATTGAGCTAAAAGCACAAAAGGCCACTAGGCAGTACTAACTAATGTTAGTACTGCTTGTGCTAAACACCCCTTTAACTAAACTCAAAACCATACTAGCTTATGAAAATGAAATTAAGAGCTTAAGTCCTAAATACCAGATAACAAATAGCTTATAACAACCTTAATAATAATAAAACTATAAGCAATTAAGATAGGAAACATAAGCTACAACTGTCTAAGACTAATATTTTTTAGTTTTTGACAGTTTTATGTATTTAAACTAAGAAATCTAAGATCTAAGATCTAAAACTTATAAATAGATATTGAAACATATTTAATAAGCACAAATAGACAGAATTAAACACAAATAAGCTAGACTATAAACAGTTTAAGCAAAACTAAGCTAGGAAAATTAAGACAGAAAGAGTAAATGAACTTACAAGGAACCTTAGCTAAACAAAGGTATCAAAGGCTCTAATGAGCTATCTACAAGCTCTGACTTATTAAGAATAAGCTAGTAAAAGTCCTTATGAGCTCTTCCATGGTAAGCTCATCTTCCAAAAAGCTCAAAATCCAATAAGCCAAGGTATTAAGCTGATTTTAAGTTTTAAGTTTATTAAGAGCTTATTAATAACTCAATTTGAGCTTAGAGACTCAAAGAACTTAAGATGAGCTTGTAAGGAGCTTAGACACAGTTTGAGTAAAAGTGAGCTTTAGAAAAGTAGGATAAAATTCGAATTCTATTAATGAAAAACTATTTACAATATTGAAAAAGGAAATTACATCAAATAAACATTAAGCTAAAACATTTTAAATGAAAATTACATAAGCTAAAGTTTAAAAGCTAAAAAGACTAGATATCTCATGTGTGAATGTAAGGGGCTATTTATAGCCATCAGGAGATGCTTCTAGGCCTTGGAGGTTGGTAGATGCTCCTATAAATCCCTGCCCTTGAATCTAGCCAATCATTAGATGCTCTCTCTCCATCGTTGGAAGAGATTTTCGATTCCACGGATTGCACATGTGAGCAATCATGTGTCAGAGGTCTTTGTGCTTCTTTTCCATACGTTTTAGTGCAAATTTTCTTTTCCTCGTGTGTTTTCTTCAATCCACGTAGCATTTCCTTTGTGGGGATTGACCAATAAGAGCATTTGGTGGTGTAATACTCTACCAAGGTGTCCTTTATCACTTGAATTGTCTCTCCATCTGGCCAATTTTGATTTGCCCTTTGTTTTGAACTTGAGGTTTAAACGAATGGAGGACGGTTGAATAGTTAACACAGATTTTTCGCGCATGAAAAACTGTATATAAGAGTTGTTTGACTTTTTTCTTTTTATCCTGGACTTCTTCGTTTGACTTTGGGCTTATAGAAAGGGTTTGGGCCAAGAGGTAAAGTGGGCTCGGTTTATGGTTTGGTTTATAAGAGTTAACGGGTGTCAACTCTTATAAAAAGAGTTAACACCATTAAGGTTTAGGGATTATTTTTGCAATTTGATTTAACTTTGAGGGACTGTTTTGGGAAATTTAGGTTTTGTCTTTTTGTGTGTTGATTTTGGTTGACTAATGGTTGACTCTTATTGACCTTTAATAGCATTCTCCCGGCTTTTGCTCACTCAATTCCGTTATGTGTCCGTGTATTGTCCGGGTTTTGACGCGTTTTTCTTGAAATTTTTGCACATATCCGCACCTACACAATCACAAAGTCAAAAAAGAATATTCAAGAATTTAAAGCACAATTTTGTCTTTTTTAGGGCCATTTTTGATATAAATAGGATATGTGTTTTAACACATATTGTCACATCCTGCGGTCCTAACTAAGCTCATAATTTAATGACAAAGATAGTACATTATTTTGTGATCTATTGGTCCAAGTATATTTTTACACGATTATGGAGAGCTATCCAAGTATCTAGTTCAATTGTTAGGGCATAACTTGACCTGTTGAATGATAGGTGGAATTCAAACACGTAGGAAAAGTATTGTGGATAAATATTTAAACTTTCAACGATTTAATTAAGAAATCGAGTTTAAAACAAACAAACATTTAATTTAATTAAGATGGCTAATACCCGAGGGTATTAACCCATAACCGTTGTAATTATACAAGCGTGATCAAATAATCAAGGTAAATGATGACATCAAATAACGTCACTTTTATAGCATCATTTATCCCATGAAAATAACCCATTTTATATAATTATTGCAAAGAATTGTTACTTAATCGTTTGTATTTGAGAATTGCAGTAATTATGGAGTACTTGGTGAAGATTAGCAAAAAGACACGCATTCTGGAGCTTAAACGAAGATATTTGAATATTACTGTTTTGACACCCAATACGCCGTATCCATCAAGGAAGATACGGCGTATCTGTGCTTGCACTTCACAAAAGACCACGAAGGAAACAAGATCAATACGCCGTATCCAGGGAAGACCAATACGCCGTATTCAAGCTATGGAAATAAAATATTCTGGAAGATATCGAACGTGGTCCCTACTCCAAGAAACCCCTAATACGCCGTATCGAAGACTTTCGATACGCCGTATTGACCTTTTTCCAGACCTTATAAATAGAAAACTCAAAAACGAGTTTTAAGTGTGCTAAATTATATTTTCGATACATAAACCATAAAAGTCGTTTTTCAAAGGAGAAGAATAGCAGAAAAGGTATTGCAACGTAATTAATTCCATAGGGAACAACTTGTAATCTCGTATACTCTTGTAATCATTCAGTTTCTGGTATCATTCGTTAACTCGGTTAGTTTACTTTGGCTAAATTATTACTTTTGTATTGATTATGACGTTTGAAGGCTAATACCTTCGGGTATTAGCCATTATTATAAAGATCTGAATGTTTGGTTTGTTTATCTTAATTGTTTAATTTATCGTTGATTGCTTGTTTATGTTTATCAGTTTATAGTTGTTTACGTGCTTTTGTATGCGACCTATCATTCAACTGGATCTAGTGATACGGACCAAGTAATCTAGAAGCCGGGATGGCTCTCCATTTAGTGATTTATACATCTAGACCAATATGATCACAAATAACGACCTATCTTTGCCCTTAGATTGTGAGCTTAGTTAGACCAACAGATGACATTGGGATCAACGAGTACGTTCTCGGTTAATTGGTAAAGACTTGGTTAGTGGACTACTAGTGTATGAATTGCTATTGGTTGAAGCAAATTTAATATACACGTATAGTATTAATCCCGTAAGAATTCTTTCCAAAATACTTCTCAAACAAGAGAAATATAAGGTAGAAATCTCACTAAAGAAAACACAATTTGTATATTTTTTATCCGGGAAGTACTTTTCCTCGGGTCGTGTCCCAACGAAATCGTGAATTGAGAATTTAGGAATAATTCGGATTCGAGTTAAGAATGATAAAGGATTTTTTGAATTTTTGATTACACTACAAAATATAATAGCACAAACTAAAAACAATGAAATAGCATGAAATTTAAATGCACAAAACGTAATAATGCGAGCTAAAACTGAAATTTAAAATCTAAGGCACAACTTTTAACAAATTTTATACCTAAAAATCACAAATTTAAAATGAAAATTTTAGGAAAAAGAATTGGAATTTTTTAACTATTTTTCTATTTTTTATGAATTTCTAAAGTTTAATGAATTAATCAAAAATAAACTTTTTCTAAAAATTAACACTAAAATTTTACTTTTATTTTTCAAAAATACTAGATTTAAAAAGAAAATTATCTCAAAAAGAATTTTAATTTTTCAACTATTTTTCTATTTTTTATGATTTTTATAAGAAAAAGGAATTAACTAAAATCTATTTTAATTTCTAGAAAATACAAATTTAACTGGAAAAATGAGGAAAAATAGTTTTTATACTCTAAAAAGGTGCAGAAATACAATGGAATGAAAAGCCCTAAATTTTATAAGCTAATTGATACCTAATTTGATTGATTAAAATCTTAACCCTAATTTTTATTTAAACTAAAATCAAAATTATAAAACTATTTTATTTATCTAAAAAGACAGGGTAGGAATTGTAAGAAACGAAACTAAAGGGTAGGCGGGCTAACTTGTTGAAATTTACACTTTAATGAAAACAGTTAACCTTGAACTATGGAAAAAGTACCAAACAGACCCTACGTATTTGCTTATTTTTGACTTATTAAAAAGTGAGATTCAGCTAAAACTTAAAACTACAAACTTATTAAGGAGCTTATTCTAAACAACTTTAATGAAGGGACTTTCTACTTTTAACAACTCAATAAGCTAGAAACTTAAGCTCTTTAAATCTGTTACAGTAACTAAGGCTTTAAGAGCTTTTTTAGTTTTTGGCTTATAACAAGCTTATTTCTAGGTGAAATTTGAAACTAAAAGATGCTAATTGTGGCTTAAGATGTACACTAAAGGTATTTGAAAAGAAATAAGCTAATGTTAAACTAAAATAACAAGAAAATTGATATTAAAAAGTGCTAGTTTTTACTTATTTTTGAGAATGCTTTTTTCAAATAAGCTAAACTGCTTATTTTTAAACTTCTAATGCTGAAATTCTAACAATAAGCTACCCTACTTACCTTTAATCAACCTAGATAAAAGGTTTTTACAAATTCAAACTAGAAATTAAAATTTCAAAATGAATTAATGCTAAAAATCAAACTGCTGCTATGTTATGCTGCTGATGTACTTGGCATTAGGATCCAATGTAGGCTATACTTCAAAATGAAAACTCTAAACAAGATGCTAAATGCCTTTCTACCTGAATTAACTAAGTTTGAATCTTAAATGCTTATAAAATCCTAAAATCCAAAGTTACTTAAACTGAAAAATTGCCCTGGTGCAAATGAAAGTTTTTACACTCTAAATTGTGGAATTCTAAAAGCTAACATCTAAAAATTGTTTAAAACCTTGTAAAATGACCTCACTCAGCTGAATGATAGAGTTAGACAAGATGCTTTTGACTTTAAAAGTCAAACAAGCATTTAACCAAACACTCCCTTATAGTGAACTGTCAAAGCTAAGTACACTTAAATTCTATTTAAAAGCTAAAACAGCTTAAGCTTTTTATCTACTTCTATTTAATATGACCTTCTTAAACTATGTGAACTATAAAATCTATAGCTTATTTAGAAAAATAAGCTACTTATCTATGGCTAATACTACTTTAAACCAATGACCAGTTTTAAAAGAATGAAAGATAAAAATGATTACTACTAGAACAGCTTTAAGCAAAAACACCTATAGGCTCATTAAGCTACATGAAACAGGATTAACATGAGAATTCCTTAGAATAAGCAGTTTGTATTAAGCTATGAGTTTGCCAAAATGAGATATAGAGAATAGAACCTGGATCCTTGTTGTCTCAGTCACTAAGCCACTCTAGTTGAATGAGTGGCTTAAGAAGCTTGTACCTAAGTGGCTCCCTAGCCTCTAAACCTGAATAACAAGCTCAATAAGCTGTTCTTAGCTTATTTCTCCTTTAAGCTTCCAAAATGAACTCAACACAACTCAAATGATCATGACTTTGATGCAAATTGATGAAAGTGAGTAAATGAATTGCTAAAAACAGGATTTGAACTAAATTTGAGCTTATGAAAAGTAATAAGCTCAATCACTCCCTTAAGAAAAAACTGTCACACTTATTTGCACCTAAAGTCTTTTAAACACTAAAACTTATAAAGCTTTTTATCTACTTATACTAAAATTAACCTAATAAAGCTATTTAAGCAGTAAAACTTGCAGCTTATTTGTGATAATAAGCTAGTTTATCTACTAGCTTAAACTAACTATATTTATGACAGATTTGAAAAAGTAAAATCTAGATGAATTTAAGCTAACACAGTTTAACAACAATGATGTCTATAAGCTAACTAATCATAATGAAACAAGATTAAGTTCTATTTCAACTAAGTAATAAGCAATATGTAAAAAACTATAAATGCTAAATTGATCTTTAGAAAGAGAAACCTGAGATTAGAAGAGCCTTCACACTTAAGCTATCCAAGTGTAGAGGCTTAAGTGTTCCTAGATGGCACCATGCCTCTAAACCAGCTTAATAAGCTAAATGAGCTTATTAGAGCTTAAAACTTCTTGTAGCTTCCAAAATTGTACACAAAGCACTCAAGTGATCATATTAGATTGTAAATTGATAAATTTGAGTAAATGAATGCTTTAAAACAGAAATTTACTAAAATTGAGCTTATAGAAAGCAATAAGCTCAAACGAGCTTATTTAGAGCTTATTTGATAAAATTCAACTTCAAACTGAAAACAAAAGATTAATAAATGTGTAAATCGAATTGTATTACTGAATTAAAGAAGTACAAGTTCAAAAGAAACGATTACAAGAGCTTAAAAGCTTAATTGCTTAAAGTGAAAATAGAATTGCTTAAAAAACGGGAAATTACAAAGTAAAATTTTTAACACTTAAAACAACCACTGAAAAATGATGTCTAAGTGCTCTATTTATAGAGGAGAGGTGAAGAGGAGGAAAGATTTCTAAGGGAAATGTCCATAATTCAATCTCAGCTGTCCGATCTCATAGAGGGAGAATATAAGCCGTTGGATGAATTTTGTGAGGTGTCAGGACCAATAGAGAAGTGCCACGTGTTTGTTTGTGATTGGGGAGAGTGTATGAGCAAGTTTGAAGGCTTATAAAGGAGCGGGGGGTGGTAAATTTCGAAGTTGGGTTGTGTAGAAATTTTGGCGGGAAATTCTGTTGAGTTGGTTGAAGCTGTTACGAGTTAAGCGGGTGGGTTTATTTGAAAGTTTGAAAGGTTGGCAAAATGAGTCCTTGTGAATGCCCCGCCCAAATGTAGTTGTAAACAAAGTTTGAGATTGACAACTTCAGTCCTTGTGGTTCTTTCTCTCTAGTTTCTTCTTTATAACACACTTTCTCTTTTGGCAAACTTGGCCCCTTGACTTCATTGTTTCTTTCTTTGACTGTCTTTCCTGCTGTGTCGGGCTGATCCGGCTGATTTCTCACTCTTGCTCTTGTCTCTTTCGTTCCTTGTCGGTTTTTGATCGTTTTTGCTTCTTTTTGTCTTTTTTTATCCTTTCCTGCACAATTGGACATAAAAGCACACTTTTTCTATTCTTTTGGCATTTTTATGGCTTTTATTTGGCAAAATCCCGGGAAATTTAATGTACAATTAAGCAAATATTCAAAAGTCCCCCAAACTAAAGGATTGCCTGTGTCCTTCACGCAATGTTATGAAGGTGTACACTTTGTAAACTAAGTATTTCCCCCCTCCAAAGATGCCCTTGTTTAGAACCTTTTATGAATCACCTTTTAAAAAACAATTTTCCACTTGTCCAACATTTAAATCTCATGGAATACACGTTATGGTGCAATCATTTGCAACTTTGCAACTTTTAGGACTCATCCGAGAATAGGCTACTCCCGATTAATAGAGCACAAAAGAGGAAATTCTCATCCTTGACTTTTCACTAGACTAAACAAAGCTAATAAACAAGATCTTGTCATATAATTCAAATGATTAAAACCCCTCTTTAATACTTGACAACTTGTAAACTTTTCACTCCCGGGAATAAAATAATGATAAGATGTGTGCACTCTTTTTAAACTCACCATAGATCAATTTATCTTCATATCGAAATTCATCTAAGCTTTTACATATAAGCCTGTGAGCTCAATTTAATAACATAGATAAACCTCGACTACTCAAAGCTAAAAGAGATTAGGAAACAAAACTTATAAATTGATTTGAGAAAATAAATTTTTAAACCATTCTTTTTTATTTTTTCATATACTATAATTTTTTTTTTCTTGCAATAGGAATGTTGTTCTTAGTTCTATACCCTACTTAGCCTTTCTCCCCAAATAGGATAATCGCATCAACAACCGGTGTTCTTAGTTCGAACCCCCACTCCGCTGCTAACGTTTGTGGGTTATCGCGACAACACCTTTCCTACAAAGCCTAGAATCCAAAGTCCTCTTAGTTTTCAATCATCAACCTAGCCGCGCCCCTAGTGATGAATTCCTACAACCTTTTCCTACGTACATAAGTTTTTAATCCTTAGTGGCGACCAACAACCCATCCGAGTCTTTCTCTCAACATGATACGCCAAACGATTAAAAAAACTACATATAGCTTTTAATTACTCTATTTTTTTTCGAAATGCTTCATGGCACGAAAAAAATCTTTTTTTTGCATTAGAAAGCTTCATTTCATTCTTTTTATAATTATATTTTTGATGAATGGAAAAATTTCACTTTAGAAAATCAACTTATAAATTTGAAACCAAAAATCTTACTTACATATTAAAATGAATTCTTTTTCAAAATGTAAGACTTTTTCTAAAGACATTGGTTGACTTAGCTAAATTAAAAAGAGCACGTATGATTAATGTGTTAAGAGCTTTGTAGGAGTACAAAAGACACAAATCAAATCATATAAGCTTTAAGTTTTTCCAATATAAAACCTTGCTTAAACAAATACACTTATATTTAACTACATCATTTTTCTTGTTCATCACATTTTAAAATCCAAAGCAATAGGTAATTGTGAAAGCTAGCCACTAAAGGTAGAGAAAGAACTAGCTAGGGCATTTTTCCACCCGTTCATCAAAATTAACTCCTACTTTCTCACCAACGGACTACCAAAAAGAGGTGTTTTTTTTTCAAACTAAGCTTCTTTTGAGCTTTTCTTGTAAGCAAAAATTTAAAAATTTCACTTTATTAAATCTCACAAAAAGAGGCAATTCAAAAAGATTCAAAATATAGAAACAAGGGTGCGTGAATGCAAGTCAATATTCCGAAGATATCCTTCCCCAAACAAAATGAAACCTTTGTCCTCAAATTTAAACATAAGGTTCAAAAAGAAGGAATAAAGGTAATCTTTAACATAAATTCTATGGTCATGCCAAAAGATATGATGTTAGTTCGATAAAGACAAGGAGAAGAGATTGAGTTTTCCCATTTATGAAGAAAAGGGATTGGAAAACCATCCCGATGGAGAATTGTGAATTGGCTTTTCCTTCCACAATATTGACCATAAGCTTCCAACATACACGGAAAACCCTACACAAAAAATCACAAACAACCAACAAGAAACGAAAAAGAAACAACTTCCTCCTCTTCTTTTTACAGTGTTACCTCAAAAAACTCTCTAAAACGCTTAGATTTTGTTAACCGAGTAAAAATCCAAGCTATACTCGTCCCCGAATTAATTTGTCCTTGGGGAAGCAAAAGAAAATAGAAAGAAAATGAAGAATAAAAGGATAAGCATGGGGTGCCCTCCCACGAAAGCCGCTTGTTTATTAATAGAGTCCGCACTTCGCTTGAACTCTTTCCCCAAACAGGTTTCTTATGGTGGATAAAATAATAGCAATGTGAAGGATAAATCTAGAGGTAGGAAAACCTCCCCAAACTAGAGATGAAAGATATACCAAAACATTTTTGATTCCGGGTTCAACAAACTTTTTAGAAAAGTTTTTCAAGATTGAAAATGAGAACCCAAAAAATGCTTTAGTAACATTAAAGTTCATTAAGGGTGGGTGGAGTGGGTCAAAAACATCAAGAGTCAAAAGAGCTTTAGATGGTGCTAACTCTTTTGAACTCTTGTCATCAGAAGCATTCTTGTCAAAATGAGAAATCCCCGGGTCAAATATCTTTCCCTGAATGTTCATGGGGAATATCATATCCACAAGATTAAAATCCTCATAAAACACATAATCACTCCCGACATAAGAGTTAGTCTCAAGATGGTTAAGTGTTTCAATGTTGATAGAAAAACATTTTGATACGAAATTATGTTATATTAACTCATTTTGTTAGTTTTGTTATATTGATTTTGTTATTATTTTTGGTGTGTTATTATTGTAACTGTTTTTGTAACTCTTTTTTGGACTTAGGTTCAACTTTTGTTTCAAAAACCTCTTTTGTCTTACTTTCAAAAGATTCATCCTTTTTATCATTCATTTCAAAGAAATTTTCATCTTCAAGTAAACCATCTAGGAAGGCAATTTCCTCTTCCTTATCATCATGAATCCCCAAACTATTTTCACTATCATTTTTGAAAACTTCATGACTAATCTCAACATTATCTTTTACAAACTCACTTGTTGCCCATTTCCTAACACAATTCCCAATTGGGGCAAAGAAAGACATAATGGTTTTAACATCAACCTTCGGAGAAATTTTGCTAGATGCCTCATTAGAAATGATTTCCTCGTCTTTTTCAAAAAGAGGGTTCAAATAACTCTTAAGAGCCTCCTCATGAACCTCCTCTTTAAGAATTGACTCGTCATTTCCAGAGGGAAAATCATCTTGTTTCTCAAAGAGAGGGTTTGAAAAAGTCTTAAAACTTTGAAAATCATCACAAGAAGGAAAATCACAATCTTTTCCAATTTTGGACTCTCTTGGGATTGGAATGAGAATCTCTTTGTTTAATTCTTTGTTTGGAACAAAATTAAGATCCTCATTCCCCATTGTGAAAGAGTCCTCAAAATTATTGTTTGGAAAGATGTGTGAAATTGCACTTATGGAAGCTTTTTTCGGAGAATGAATAACTCTTCCTTGGTTAGTGATTTTAAAATTAATGCTAAAAAGACAAAGCCCTTTCGTCTAAGCGACTCACGGGTCAGAAATTCTTTAAGTTTCTTCTTTTGTTTAATAATGTCACCAGAAGAGATTCAAACGCATCAACAATAGCAGATGGATTGTGGATTCATCATTACTTTCCAGTTCACAAAAAAGCTTTGACCCGGTCATCATAAAACACCATCATATGGATTGACTCATTATCTTGACTAAAGAATGAAAAATAAACCATCCGTTTAAAAACTATTCTTTCCAAACCATTCCCTTATCACTAGCTCTTCCACCGTGAACATCAATTAAGACCACGTGCGGTTTCTTAAGAAAAGGTCTACAAGTATCAAAGGAACACGAGGTCCTGCCAACAAAGTCTAGAATCAACAAAATCGACCGGAAATAGAATTTTCCGTCCTTCACAACACATTTTCGCTATCCCAAGGGTTAGAAATTGTTCGGAATTCGGCTAATTCTAAACCATTCTAGTACTTTGTAAGGCAGGAATCCAAGTTTTTCCAAAGAGACAGGATGTAGAGATAGGCTAGGAGGGTTGAGGTGGTAAATTCATGAGATTGATACTCGCACCTAGATCCGCTAGTGCCAAGTAATTATCAAACTCCCCAAAATCACAAGGAATGAGAAATCGTCCTGGGTCACCAAGCTTTTCGGGAAGCTTTTTGAGAATAACCGCAGAGCAATTAGCATTCATTGGTGTCTTTGCTATCTCAATCAACTTTTCTTTGTTTGACAACAAGCTTTTTAACATCTTTTGATACTTAGGCATTAAAATCAAAGCATCTGCCAAAGTAATGTCTACATGAATCTTTTTGAACATTTCCCAAAACTTTTGTATTTGCACTTTATCATTTTCACCTTTCTTTTCACGCTCTACCCTAGAAGGATATGGAAGTTTGGTCTCTTTAGAAGATTCTTTTGATGGTGGAGAATTATCAACTTGAGCAGAAGAAGGCTCAGGAGAAATTGGAGGACTGCTCACCGGCTTTAACCGGATCTTGAGAATTTTGATAACCCGGAGTTGGATGCTTTGGGAGCTCGTAGCACCTTATCCTTGTGTCGCCTTCCGTTTCCTTCTCAGTCAAAGGTATCATTCTCATCATAAGAGCGGTGGTGGAAATTGTGGCACCGGTGTGTAAAAGAAAGTCCGCGTTCGAGTTAAATGGCTCTAACTGCACTCCTTGAGTTGTGAATGGTAGTTACTGTGTAAAAGTTCCCCTGAACTCGATTGCATTGTTAGTTCCCATTTGTTTTTGAAACATGTAAGCATCATCATTCTGAAAATTCCTTTGCTCATTTTGAAATCTTGTTGCTACCTTTTTAAAATCATTTCAAGATTCTTTTGCAAAATATTCAAAGTAGCATCATTCGCTGTTGTAATGCCTCAAAACCTTGAGTAAGGTTAACGAGCTTGTATAATTCGGAGACTTGATAAGCTTGACTTTTTGAGATCAAGCCCGGTTAGCTCCATGGTTAACTTGATTGGTTTTGGGTTCACATTTCTATTCCCATATATCCTTGATTATCAGACATTGTAACCCATTGGGTTTGGTCTAGAAGCTTGTTGATTGGGTTGATTAAATCCTGGTGGTCTAATTTGGTTTGCCAAGTTAGGAGCACGGTACCCGGAATTTCCATTTTGAACAAAATTACCAACCGATGCGGTTTGTTGAAATTGTTGGAAATTATCGTGATAAACCGGGTACTCATAACTACCTCTAGTCATTGGACACACATTAAAACTATGATTGTTACCACAAGTGGTACACCTTTCCTCAACTGCTTTGACGGGTGCAGGAGTAGTAACAACTAAGGCTTTCATTTCATTCATCATTTTATTCATCTTAATAGTCATCTTATCTTCGAGAGAAGCGGCTATTTGTTGCATTTCGAAAGAATTATTAGAAAGAGGAGCATCCGTACTCACTCTTGGATCATTAGCACGACTTCTAGAATAACGAACTTTTGACTTGCTTTCAATAATCGCTAAACCTTCTTGAGGCATCTTGTCTAAGAAATTTCCACCTGCTGCAGAATCTAAGGCATCTTGATCGTTTGAATTCAAAGAGTTGTAAAAAGTATCGAGTTGGTGAAGTTCAGAAAAGCCATTTGAGACATTGACGAAGAAGTCCTTTAAAAACGTTCCATCTTCATTAAAGCTTCGTTTGCTTTGGTAAAAGGTTATGATCGCATTCCGATAGTAAGGTGGTTTTGAAGGTGAAAGTATTGTTTATGAATTTTAAAACAAGGTCGTCCCGCATTTGAGAATTGATCTAAGGATGTTCCTTGCTAACCAATCTCGGGCTTCACCGTCTAGAGAAAAAGGGGAAAAGCAAAATCTTAACCAAGTTTCGTAAACTCTGGATGTCTAAACGTTGAAGTGACCTTGTTAAAAAATCGAAGGTGATTGTGGGGATCTTGTCTACCCGTAAACTTATTGCTTTGCATAAGATTGATTAAAGGTTGCGTAAGCTCGAAATTGTTAGCATTGATCATGGACAACTATAGCATCCTCATAACCCTCCCGAATATGGGGGGTGCTTGTAACATTTGGGCCAATGTTCGATGTCGCCTTGGAATCGGATCCAAATGAAGGATTTGCCTCTTGTCGGTGTCGAGATCGTCGACAATTACGTCTTCTTGGAATAGTGTATTCCAAGGAGGATCGAGTGCGCATGCACTAGTGAAAATAACCAAGAAGAATTTGAGATTAAGAAGATTCTTTTTGGGGAAATTTACAATTTTTTTAAGTTTTTATTAAGAATGAAAACAAAAATATTTTTGGTAATCGTTTATTACAAGCTTCACGATAAGTCTCTAAGAATACTCACAAGTGAGCGGAAAAGCTTAGCGAGCCGATACTTACTAAGAATAGCTATCACTTTTCCTTAAACTCCCTTATAGTTTTGTAAAACTTAAAGGTCCGTCGTACCTCGCAAGTATTTCACGATTTGTTTTTGGTTGTTAAATTGGATTGGGTTAAGATGGATAATTCGTATCCTAATGTTTATTCATTATTATTTTTTTACTTAATTCGATAGGAAATCGAATTAATGACATTTTTATAATTTTTTATACAAAAAAGCAAAATAACTCCAAAGGAAGGATCTTCGAACTCTACTGTCAACGAATACCTCGTCTCAAAAATCGTTCACGACTTCCCCGGCAACGGCGCCAAAATTTGGTTGCGGTAAAACAAATTTAATATACGTATATAGTATAACTCTCGTAAGAATTCTTTCCAAAATACTTCTCAACCAAGAGAAATATAAGGTAAAAATCTCACAAAAGAAAACACAATTCGTATATTTTTATCCGGGAAGTACTTTTCCTCGGGTCGTGTCCCAACGAAATCGTGAATTGAGAATTTAAGAATAATTCGGATTCGAGTTTAGAATAGTAAAAGACTTTTGAATTGTTGATTACACTACAAAATATAATAGCATGAATTGAAAAAACAATTAACTAGCACGAAATTTAAATGCACAAAACGTTAAAACGCGAGCTAAAATTGAAATTTAAAATCTAAAGCACAACTTTTAACAAATTTTATATCTAAAAATCACAAATTTAAAATGAAAATTTTAGGAAAAAGAATTAGAATTTTTTATGTATTTTTGAATTTTTTATGATTTTCTAAAGATTTAATGATTTATCAAAAATAAACTTTTTCTAAAAATTAACACTAAAATTTTTCTTTTATTTTTCAAAAATACTAGATTTAAAATGAAAATTAATGCAAAAAGAATTTTAATTTTTCAACTATTTTTCTATTTTTTATGAATTATCTAAGAAAAAGTAATCACTAAAATCTATTTAAATTTCTAGAAAATACAACTTTAATGAGAAAAATATAGAAAAATGGTTTTTATAAACTTCAAAGGTGCAGAAAAATTATGGAACAAAAAGCCCCAATTTTAAAAACCCAATTGAACCCTAATTTGTTCAATTAAATCAAAACCCTAATTTTATAAACTAATTTCTAAAAATTAAATTCTATTTTAAATTTCCTAAGAACTACAGGGTAGAAAGTGTAAGAAGGGAAAACCAAGGGTAGGCGGGCGAACTATGGAAATTTTACACAATAGTAGAAACGGGTGACCTTCAACTATTAGACAATTACAAAACAGACCCTACGATTTAGGCTTATTTTTGGCTTATTAAAAAGTGCTTTTCAGAAAAAACTCAAAACTACAAACTTACTAAAGGGCTTATTTCTAACAACTTTAACAAAGGCAATTCTAACTTTTAACAAAGGAATAAGCTAGAAAATAAGAAAATCAATGGCTGTTACAGAAAGTGCTTGTTTGACTGACTTTTTAGATTTTTGCTTATTTTGAGCTTAATACTTGATGAAAGCTGAAACTAAAAGATGCTTATTAAGACTTAAGATGTATACTAGAAGTTTTTAAACTAAAATCACCCTATGTTGAACAATTTTAAAAAGAAAATGAAGATGAAAAAGAGCAAAGTCTAAGTGAAACTGTTTTTGAGCTTTTTTATGAGTAAACTAAATGCTTATTTTTGAACTTTAAATGCTAAGATTTTGGAAATAAGCTACTCTAGCAGTCTTTATTCTACTTAGGTAAAAGGATTTATAAAACTTCACAAGGAAATGAGAAAATTCAAAGTGAAAAATGGCAAAAACTATGCTGATATGTTGTGTGTTTGCTGATGTGTTTGGCAATGAACTCAAATACAGGATAAACTTTTAGAGCTAATACCTCACTAAGTGATACTAAATGAGCATAGCACAACCTTAAACTCTAAAATGCTCTTAAAGTCCTAAAACCTAAACCTCTTATAGCTAAAATTGCCCTGGTGCTGAGAATGATTTTTAAAACTCTAAACTATTAAATTTGCCTTACTAACTTTTAAAAACTAATCTAAACTTAGTGTAACACCTAAACACAGCTACCTCACAAGATTTGACAATGTAAGATTTACTTAAAGTGTCAAAGTAAACCTAAACCAAACACTCCTTAATGCTAAGCTGTAATAACTAAATTGAACTTAAAATACTGATTTAAAGCTAGACAACTAATACCTTTTATCTACTTAAACTGATTTTAACCTAATTAAGCTAATTAAGCTGTAAAACTTGCAGCTTATTTGTGATAATAAGCTAGATTATCTACTAGCTTAAACTAACTATATTTATGACAGAATTGAAAAAGTAAAATCTAGATGAATTTAAGCTAAAACAGTTTAACAACAATTATGTCTATAAGCTAACTAATCATAATGAAACAAGATTAAGTTCTATTTTAACTAATTATTAAGCAATATGTAAAAAGCTATAAATGCTAAATTGAACTTTAGAAAGAGAAACCTGAGATTAGAAGAGCCTTCACACTTAAGCTATCCAAGTGTAGAGGCTTAAGTGTTCCTAGATGGCACCATGCCTCTAAACCAGCTTAATAAGCTAATAGAGCTTATTAGAGCTTAAAACTCCTTGTAGCTTCCAAAATTGTACACAAAGCTCTCAAGTGATCATACTAGATTGTAACTTGATGAATTTGAGTAAATGAATGCTTTAAAACAGAAATTTACTAAAATTGAGCTTATAGAAAGCAATAAGCTAAATGAGCTTATTTAAAGCTTATTTGATAAAATTCAACTTCAAACTGAAAACAAAAGATTAATAAATGTGTAAATCGAATTGTATTACTGAATTAAAGAAGTACAAGTTCAAAAGAAACGATTACAAGAGCTTAAAAGCTTAATTGCTTAAAGTGAAAATAGAATTGCTTAAAAACGGGAAATTACAAAGTAAAATTTTTTACACTAAAAACTACTACTGAAAAAGTGATCCTAGAGGTGCTATTTATAGAGGAGAGGTGAAGAGGAGGAAGATTTCTAGAAATGTCCATTCAATCTCAGCTGTCGATCTCTTAGGAGTGAATATAAGCCGTTGGATGAGCTAAATGATGTGTCTTGGCCAATAGGTGGATGCCACGTGTTTGTTTGTGATTGGGGAGAGTGTATGAAGAGGTTTGAAGGCTTATAAAGGAGCGGGGGTGGGAAATTTCGAAGTTGGGTTGTGTAGAAATTTTGGCGGGAAATTCTGTTGAGTTGGTTGAAGCTGTTACGAGTTAAGCGGGTGGGTTTATTTGAAAGTTTGAAAGGTTGACACAATGAGTCCCTGTGATTGCACCGCCCTTTTCAAGTTATAAACAAGATTTGAGATTGACAACTTCAGTCCTTATGGTTCTTTCTCTCTAGTTTCTTCTTTATAACACACTTTCTCTTTTGGCAAACTTGGCCCTTTGACTTCATTGTTTCTTTCTTTGACTGTCTTTCCCGCTGTGTCGGGCTGATCCGGCTGTGATCTCTGGCTGATTTCTCACTCTTGCTCTTGTCTCTTTCGTTCCTTGTCGGTTTTTGATCGTTTTTGCTTCTTTTTGTCTTTTTTTATCCTTTCCTGCACAATTGGACATAAAAGCACACTTTTTCTATTCTTTTGGCATTTTTATGGCTTTTATTTGGCAAAATCCCGGGTAATTTAATGTACAATTAGGCAAATATCACAACACTAACTGGAATTATACTGGCAATACTAACTGTTGTAGCAGCAGTACTAACTTGAGCAGCATCACCTTTCTTACTATCAGGAACTCCTTGTTCTGCAACAAATACTTCTTCACTAGCAAGATTACTCACATCAAACATTATATCATCACCATATCTCCCCTGAGTTTCATTAACCAATGTAATCTATGCATCTTTATCAATGTCATCAATTTTCCTCCCCTGTTTGGATGCATCCTCCTGCTCACCCAAACTAGCTTCATCAGAGGAAACTGTTCTTGCAGATCTACCAACCTTGTATAATCTTTTGAGCTTGTGAGTTTTTGATCCTGCTTTCTTCTCTAACTTCTTGACTCTCAGTTTCAAACTTGTAATCTCCTGAGCTTGAGCAGTCTTTGTGTTCTCCAGAGCAAGAACTCTTGATTGTAAAGTTGTACATAATTCCATCAATTCTTGAAGTTTCAGTCTATCCTCACCACTTTAAAGTATGTTACCTCTTGCGAGCAGTGGATCATTGGAAAGTTTAGATACATTCTCAGACCTAGTCTGAGCAATTGTATCCCCCATGGTGTCTTGGCGCCTGGGTCCACTACCTGAACTAGTTCCTATGAAACTTGGTTTATTAAGTGTTGCCTTGGATTGGGTCTTATTGATGTTACCCCTATCTTGCTCTGCATCAGCAGTAGTGGCAGCCCTTTCCAAACTGTCATCCATCTCCTTATAGACAGCCTTATCTGCTACATTAGTTGTAGGACCACTAGGCTGAGGTACCTCAGTATCCTTTCTCTTTGGCTTCCTAGGTTTTTGTTTCTTTTGAGGTTGAGATGTTGATGGTTGAATAATGGTGGGTGTGTGATGGGGATCAGTAGGATTTGCTGAACCTTTACCCATTTCTTCTTGAGCTTGTACCATCATTGTTGGAAATAAGGGTGTTTCTCTTCTAGAAAAGCCGTTCCCTACCCTTCTCATATTTCCAAAAATCTTCTTAGTGTGAAAGGGTGTAACATAAATTCTTTTATTATTTGACATTCCTTCCAGTTGTTTCTCCAAAAACACTTGTACAAATCTTGGATACATCAAGAATTTACCAGACACATACTCCAAGTTCTTCACCTTACTTTCAAATATGTACTTTGAAAAGTTAAACTTTTGGTTTGTAGCTAAACAGATAACTGCAGAAGCCATAGTGCTACTAAATTCATTCCATGCAGTAGTCTTAGCACTTAGGCATTGCAAAATGGTATGAATAAGGAATTTCCATTATGGGTAAAAGAATGCCTTATAGAATGTAAGCTTCTGTGAAAGTTTTTCATACCCCATCTTTGTAAGTTCTTCAAAAATGGTAGCATTTGGCAAGCAATCCGTACCTTCCTTATCATTTAGTTGAAGATCACGTCTAACAGATGCTTTAGTAACGATTATCTTCTTCCCATCTACTAGGGCTTGTAACTGTACTTCCCCATTGATAGTTTTCACCTTGACAGTAGCCCAAAATTTTTCAATGCACGAAGTATAGATAGTGAGATTGATCGTTAGTGCATATCTGATAGGGTTTGCATTCAGAAAATCCACTATCTGCTTAAACCCTTCACTTTCAGCGGGTTTAGCCAAAAACGCTACTAAATTATAAGTATCATCAAACTGCAGGGTCGTCATTGTGCTGGGTTATGCCTAGCAGTATTAACTTTAAATCACCAGCATTAACTCCATATCCATTCTAATCAGCTTTTCCATCATTAAATTAACATTTTAGCTCACAAAAACTCGTTGTCTGTTTTTTATTTCTCTCAATTCTTTTTACTCACAATTCTCTCTTTCTATTTTTAAATAACTCTCTTTCTGTTTTTTAGCTCACCACTTCTCTTAATTCTTTTTCTCACCAAATCACTCTATTTGATTTTAAACAACTCTCTTTCTGTTTTTATTCTCACCAACTTTCTCAATTCTCACAATATTAATTATACCAGCAGTATTAAGTATAACTAACAAAGCATTAACTTAGCAGTATTAAGTATAACTAGCAGCACTAATTATACTTAACAGCAGAAACTTTTAATGACATGAATAACAGTACTAATTCATACAAAACTCTGCAAAAACATAAAG
>BQNB010002807.1:0-117330 GCA_026074375.1 Tanacetum coccineum
AGCCCATGGGGTAAATTTGTAAATTCTGCACACCACTGACTTATTTATTAGCCAATCATTGGCTTGGGTGTGCGTGTCCTTAGATTGCAGACTAAATTTAGCTAGATCCACCACTTGATGAGGGACACGTGTCATTCCCTTTGGCTTAAATGATACGTACAAATTCTCAGCCACTTGATCTCTTTGCTGTGTATTTGAAATGATAAGCAAATTTGCCTCGCCACGTGGAGGCTAGATAATGGCTCAAAACAAGATAGTGGAGCATCACGTGAGCTTGTTTGATTTATTTAGAGGCACGTGAGCATCAAACACACCCTTTCTCTTTATAACTTTGCGTCTCAAAAATAAGAAGTGAAATGGGCTTCCTTCATTGTAAATGGGCCTGAATTAGAAAATGGCCATGATGGGCCATCAATGTAGTGTCTTGGGCTCAGCTTTAGGCTCATTATGGGCCTTAGTTGAGCTTTTAGCTAGCTTGAGCTAGAGATAACATGGGCTGGCCCGGCCCATAAAATGGGTTATGGGCCAACCCAATAAGCAATGAAGGCACCGTTGGACTCGTATTTCCGCGCTCTTTCCAATGGCATGCTCGGGGAATTATTCTAACTTTGTCTTGATCTTGAATAATAATCACTCTTGATCGAAACGAACCCGAAAATTCCCGTTTTTGGCTTTATTTTCAATCCATAGTACCTGCAAGACATAAAAATACCAAACAAACATATTTGCAAGATAATTATCTATATTTTAGTATTTTTAGTCCAATTGATAATGTTTTCTGGGGTTATAAGGATGTGTGTAACATCTGAGAATTTTCGGATTTTTAAGATAACTATTTTACCCCTTTGACTTTTAGGTCTGGCTTGACTTACAAGAACAACCATCTAAATCACGTTTTCACGGCTCGGACCCTAAAGCAATTCGATGTGAAACGACATTCCTGACAACTTTTCAGTTTTGCCCGAGACCTGGAAACGAGCCGAAAAGGGCTAAAACAGCACCGCAAACATTTTTCGAACAATATACAACGCGGACACACAAAAACAATTAAATTTGTTTTTAATTATCAGTATTTATTTAATAAAAATATTAAATAAATTAGTCATCATTTTAATTAAAAGCGTTGCGGATAACGCGAATACTCGAGTTGAAATCCAATTTTATTTCGGACAAGACGAAACCGGTTCACAAAATGAATAACAGATATTTTATTAAATGTTATAAAATATTTATGAAACATTATCAAGTAAATACTCATTTTTATCAGAAAAATGATTCAGAAAACAATGGCGCAAGTTTCGAGATTTGAATCGTCCGTTAAGTCGCTCAAATTAGTCCCGAACCGCTTCTATCAAAAAGTATATGAAAAAGTTACACATTTGGTCCCTCAAGTATCTAACACTTGTCACTTGGGATTTAAAGTTTTAATATAAATAAAAAGTTATATAATTTTTTTCTCATTTCATCTCTCATATATACACACACACTTTATAATTCTCTCTCCCCTCTCTCCACCCTCCCCACCGCCGGCCACCCTGTCACCGCCGGCCACCGCCATCTTCTCCGGCCAACATTCCGGCCACCTCCACGTCACCGCCGCCGGAAAACTTTTCCGGCGGAGTTTTCCGGTGAACTCCAAAAATGCTTCTCGTGAGCCGATCTATCCAACCCGCTATTTCACTCTCCTCCACGCGCCGCACCACCACCACTCCACCCCACCACAGCCGCACCACTACTCCCACGCCAACACAACCAACATCATCACCACAGCCACACACCACCTCGGGTGTGTTTGGTTGTTATAAACCACCGACGAGGGTGTCTGTTTCGGTGGTATAGCAGCCGGGGTGTTCGTTTGGTTTTGTTAATATCACCGCACAAGGATGGGTTTGGTTTGAAGTTTGCACCGAAAGGGGTGCGTTGGGTTTGGTATATCAAAAACAGCCCGAGGGGCATGTTTGGTTTATAATAATGCACAAAGGGTGCGTTGGTTTTTCTGTCACAGAAAAGGGTGCGTCGAGTTTGGGTTCAAAACAGCCGCGGAGGGCGTGTATGTTTCGGGTTATTGATGACAAAATGGGTGTTTGCTCGGTGGGACAGCAGCTAGGCTGCATAGGTTTTAGGGTATGAGTTGTGTGGTTGGGTTATGTGATAACAGCCGGGGGGTGTGCGTCGGGTTGGGGTTACAACTGGGGGTGTTCGTGTAGGGTTATAGTAAAAAGGGGTGGTTGTTTCGACGGTTAACAGTCGGGTTTGTGGGTTGGCTGTCGTTAACAGCCGGGGTCCGTTTGGTTAATAATCAAATAGAGTGCGTTTGGCTAAGGGTTTAGCACCAAAAGGTTGTTTGGTTTGGCTGTTAAACAGCCTAACGGGGTGCGTTTGGTTTGTTATCTCAGCTGAAAGGGTGCGTTTGGCTGTAGTAAACAGCCCAAGGGCTGTTTGTTTATGTGATTATCACACAAGAGGGTGCGTTTGGTTATTAAAACGGATTAGGGTGCGTTTGGTTGAATAATGGCGAAAAGGGGGTGTTTGGGTTAAGAGAGAGACACGAAGGATGTGTTTGGTTTAGATGAAACTAGGGTGCGTTTGGGATGTTCTCGGTCACCTAGGGTCCGTTTGGGTGGATTAGCAATCAAATAGGTGCGTTTGGTTAGGCGACGAAAAAGGGTATGTTTGGTTTAGCGAAGCGGCAAACGAAAATAACAAAAGGTTTTTATAAATATTAAAACCGGACAAATATTTATTGGTGGTTATAATCGGTTAAATAAATATAATATTTATTATTTTGTGAGTTTCGATATAATAACGTGAATATATATGTCATATCTGAAAAACGCGGGAGTTGGAAAAAATAGAAACGTGAATACTTGCAACATATATATAATATCTAGAAAACGTGAGTGTTTGAAATATTAACACGTTAACAATTGCAACATATATTGAATATAGAAAACATCGAGTTTTGCGAAAAATGGAAACGTTATATAAACGGAGAATTCATGATGAAATTTATATAATTTTCTATATTTACGATTCACTAAAACTCTATTATTTTAGAAACCGATAAAGAGACTAAAGTTATATTTTAAAATATATTAAAGTATAACTATACAATAACCTGACAACGGGCGAAAACTATATTTTTACAATGAGTCGATTATGTTAGACGCGATTCGTCGAGGAAATGAAATATAAGTTATAAAATATTATTTTATATTTTATAATTATCAGCTAAAAGGTAACTTAATAATTGTTGTAAAAGGACTTTACAGACATTGTTTAACATAATTGGAAATCTTAAAACGTACGACTACGTTTATACATGAACCTTTATTTTATTAAGCGGTGATTTCAGAAAACAAGTCAAACTAATTGGTTTAATTATTTTACTCACACTTATTATATAATACCTGCAAGGTACTATATACTTTTCAGAAATCCTTGGATTGACTATATATGTTATATAATTCACAGTACTAATTATATAATGGTTATTTTCATATGTAATATATACATAATATATTACATACGTTGCGTTTATTTTCAATTTATTTATTTAACCAACCACCAAATCATTACAACGTTAAATCTAAATTTTTATCAACGCGTCGCGTTGACATAACAATTCATCGGGAAACCCAAATTCATTATCTTAGGCTAGTGGGACTTAGCCGTTAAGTTAAGCTGCATCTTCTCGGTCAAGCAGCTTCGTCTTCCGTTCGTATTGTGCATATTAGATGCCTATCTGCCAATCGTTCTTCATCATCAATGTGAGTTCATAACCTCGCTTTTCAAATCTTTTGAATGTTTATAAACCCGCGAGGGGGAATACATGCTTGCCTATAAACTCTTTACTTATTGTGTTATCTTATAACAATGTGATTGTTTTTAAAGGATATTGTGAGTTTCATAACCTCACTTTTACTCATTTTGGATAACGGTTATATATATATTTTTGGGATGAAAATATGCATCGTTTTATAAATGGACACAACATGCTTTGTTTTATAAATTGGACGCAAGTATTGATTACATGTTGCCTAAGTAGCGATAACCCAAGTTAAGCCCATTATCATGAACTGTCAATTGCATAGATGTAGTTGGGAATTACATTAGTGACATCACCACGGGCAATGTAGGCCATTAATTTGGTATTCATACACGTCAAGCTTCAGTGTCATGGGCTTAGGAAACGTAATTACATTTTTGTGATGTTTGCATTTGATGCATTATCACGGGGGAAATCTTGCGGTCCTACACTTATACATTTTAACATAAATATTTGGAATATTTTTGTGGTGGATTTGACTATCATGCATATTTTGAACAAATGTGGTCCATTCATACATACGTTTTTGTGACCATTTGGGGATTGAAATGGTCAGGCATATTTTACAACTCTTTGAATTATGACATTCATACATACAGTTTAGGGAACATACAAGGTTTGAAACGGTCATGCAGGCTTTACAATGGTTTGATTTCTAAAAATCATACATATATTTTGGAAGGACATTTAAGGATTTAAATGGTCATACAATCATTTTATGATACTGTAGGGAGACAGTGATCATTAAACGTTTTACAGGGTACTGTGATGACACAGTGGACAAATTCATTTATTGGAACTTACGTTCATACTTAAACTAACCTATGAACTCACCAACTTTATGTTGACCTTTTTAAGCATGTTTTTCTCAGGTAAATTATATGCTCGGATTTCTTGAAGTGCATTGGAGTCTATACATTCAAGCTTTTCATTGTGATGCAATTATGGGACAAATGTATATTAAATTCAGATTTTGATTAAATCAACAATGTTATTTTTCAAACGACACATTTAGAGGTCGTTCTCTTGTATCTAGCGCTGTGTATTATGAAGTAGCACCCCAAGTGGTATTCCGCTGCGTTGTCATATTTTTGGGGGTGTTACAATGTGTGTTTTAGCATACATCAGTATTCGACATCAAACATCAATACGGCGTATTCAGTTTACTGAATAGATCGTACCGATCATCTGATACAACAACGTTTTTAATTTTTCGTATTCTGTTTTCGTGTTTAGTTTTATGTATTCTCTTTCTTCCGAACTTGTCCTACTGATACTTAACCCTTGTTTTCAAGAAGTACATGACCAAGAGTTCAAACAAAGAGCTCATTGAACCTTATGACGAACCTGAGCGAGTGTTACATTTATTGAGAAAGCTTTTCAAGACAACTAGTTTTGATCATTCGAGTTCATCGAAATTTGAGTTATTTTCTGATCACGAAAGGTAGTTTGAAGAAGAAATCACAAAAATAATGACGGAACCAACTATGGAGGAGTACATGATGAGAACCCGAGAGGATTATGGCTCAGGGGTTGCTAGACCAAAATTTGATAAGGATGCTAAATTTGAATTCACTTTCTAAAGGAGTTGCGTGATCATACTTTCAGTGGATCAAAAAATGAGGATGCAAATGAGCACATTGAAAGTGTTCTTGAGATAGTTAAATTATTTACTACACCAGATGTGACTCAGGATAAACTTATGCTTCGTGTTTTCCCTATCACACTTACTGGATCTGCTAGTAGATAGTTAAGGAATGAACATTCTGGTTTGATTACTACTTGGGAAATTCTTAAAGGAACATTTTTGAACAAATACTATCCACCTTCTCATACTGCTAAAAAGATGGAGGAAATCAATAATTTTAAGCAAGAGTCGAATGAAACTCTTTACCAGGCTTAGGAATGATTCAAGGAACTTTTATTGAGATGTCCTCAACATTACTTAACTAGTATGCAAGAGGTGATTTTATTTTACAAAGGACTAGATGTGCCCACTAGACAGATTATTGATTCTAAGGGTGCTATGCCTAAAATGAGTAAAACTAATGCTAAGAAAGCCATCCAAGAAATGGCTGATCATTCTCAAAAATGGCACGATAGAACATCTACTAGGAATAAAAGTAGTAATACTTCTGATGGATTAGCTGCTATTCAAGCTCAACTTAACAATCTTGGTAGGGAAATTAAAAAGGTGAATGAAAGAGTGTATGCTACTCAAGTAGGGTGTTAATTATGCAATGGACCACATTACACTAAGGATTGTCCATTAAAGGAGGAAGGTAAGACACTTGAAGAGGTGTACTACACTCAGTTTGGAGTACCATTCCCATAACCAGGAAGGTATAGAACAGCTGCTCCAGAATTCTACCAAAGGAATAATGGCAATTCATCATATCAAGAAAGAAGACAAACGGTGGAAGAATCATTGAATAAGTTCATGGCCGAATCTACAAAAAGACATGATGAACACTCTTCTTTGATTAAAAAATTTGAGCTTCAACAGATGCTGCAATCAGAAATCAAGGAGCCTTAATCAAAGCATTAGAGATTAAAATTGGGCAAATGAGCAAGGTACTTCAAGAAAGGGGATCTGGAAGTCTTCCTAGTTCAACTGAAACAAACCCAAGAGATCATGCCAAGTCAATCACTACTACTGAAGAAGCTGAAACACTTAAGGAGGTTAACAAGATGCCATTTGATAACACTCCAAATATACATATAATATCCCTCGTAAATATATAATTTATCTATATAAATATATTAAATATCATGTGTTTAGATACTTATTTGTATAATAGTTGTTTCAGGGCCGAAGAATGCAAGAAGGACTAAAAACGCTAAAGATATCCATTAAATCCTCTAACGGTCGTCAGATGAAGAATCTAGCAGAAGTATTAAATGAAATTGTGTCAAGTGCGGCGCACATATTATAAAGTATGGCGTACTTTTAGCCGGGAAGAGAGAATTGAATGCTTGAGCCAAGTACGACACACTTCTTAGGAAGTGCGGCGCACTTGCTACTACAGTTACACAAGTCATTAAACTCATGCATTGAAGAAAATACTCTTCACTTCTCCTCAAACCACATCTATGGGTGATCCTTGGCCTATAAATAGGAGCCTATTATCAGGGTTTATTATCAAGAACATACACAATCATCTATAACAAAGAATCAAGAATAAAAGAAGTGTTTTAGGGGAATTTTGGTTGAACTAACTCTAAGTTCATCCAATCCCATGTTTTTACTCATCAAAGAAGGTAAAAGTGAGGCCATAATTCAGGGTATAAGCTGATGTGACAGAGTAGTTCATAGTTTCCGGGTTTTACTTTGTTATAATACAAGTTTCATGGGAAAGTTCTTGTGAAATCATCAATTTTCGCTTGTGAAGTTGGTATAAACCTTGTTTCCTTTCTTTAATATGAAGTTTTCTGAGTTTATCATGCTTGTTATGTGTTTCATTTCAATCAATATGGAGTAGTCAATTTGTGTTTATTTAGGATAAATGAGAGTCATAATATGAAAATGCTAAATGCTAATGATTTTGGTAATAATAATCTCAAACTTGATATTGGAATACTTGTATCTTTGTTAATCACTTGATCTCTCATGTAATATGGATATAGGTCGAAAGGCTCCATCTTTATGCTTGATTTTGAGTTGTTTGTCTATGAATGAGTCGGTATCAGCTTTGTGAGAATTAGCTAATAAAATGATTATCAACCCAAGTAAGAAAATGTTTAAGGCTCTATTTTTTGTCTAACGAACCTGATTGAGAAAGTTTATCATCATTATTTCCCAACCTGAATTAATCTTAAAGCATTTTATATATTGAAGACTAAAGGCCGAAAGGATTCTTTTCACTATAAAATAGATAATCGTTTAAATGACTACCCGTTTATTTATGCGTTTATACCTTAATTCATATGTTCATTATTATTTGCATGTTTATCCTCTTATGCTCTCGTCCCTAATTGTCTTAATCACTTGAAATACAAAAGTAATTGTGGCCTTTATCTTTAGATTCGTGACAAGTATAAAAGATATTTTCTTTGCAAAACTAATTAACTTTCTAAGACACACCAATCCCGTGGTACGACCTGCTCTTACCCTAAATCTATACTACAAATGGGGGTTATACTTTACCCGTGTCTTAATTCGAAATTCGCTTAAAACCAGTATATAAATTTAAAGCTTTCGTAACACATCAAAGTTTTTGGCGCCGCTGCCAGGGATTGACTTGTTTCTTGTTAAGTTTTCTACTGTTTTGAAAAAATTAACCAACCCGCCGTACAGTTTTTAGGCAAACTGACCTTTAAAAAACGTTTTTACTATAGAAAGTACGGCGCAAACACACAAATGTGTGCCGATTTTTCTAGAAAACACAAGTACGCCGTACTTCTAACAGAGTACGTCGCACTTCCTGCAGAAATTTCTACCAATGGAATTTGTTTCTAATCAATACCAAAACTAACCCTTTCTAATTTTCAAGTTTAACTCTGAGAACATGAGGATTGCATTCTTTATACTATTACTTGTTGGATTCATGCATTTGTACAAATTTCATATGAAGATTAAAAAATCGAAAAAATATTTCTTTTCATTAGATATGCCTAAATTCGTATTTGTTAACATGTTTATGTTAATTTTTAATGTCTATTGCTTTATGAGTATGTTTGTGTGAAAAATTTCTATGAAAAACATTTTGAGCTGAAAAACCAAAAAAATGCCAAGTATGATATAAATTATTCCATGACTGTTAAGATAGTTCTGAATGATTTGTTTTATCTAAATGATATGTTTATGTGTTACTTTGAATTTGTAACTTGTTTGGATATGCTCATACACTATAAAAAATTTATAAATACAAAAATGAGAATTTATGATTTTATAAATGATTATGTTATGATAACTGTGTTTAAACTGCTAAATTATGCTTATTATGTGATATTTAATAAAAAGGAGGGGTTTACAGTGATTAGAATTCTGAAAAACAAAGAATTTATTAAACTTTGTAACTGAAAATAGAAAAAGTACGGCGCACTTTTTTATAAGTACGCCGGTTTTTCTAGGGAAATTTGAAAATACGGAAAGTACCCGACACTTCCTACAAGTGACCAGCCGCACTTTTGGTGTGATTGACGGTAACACATGATGGATTGTATATTCTTGGTTATGATGATTGTACTCTTCACTTTTGTGTCTGAACGTCCACATGAGGCTTGTATCTTCTTTGTTATGAAGAAAGTACTCCGTTTGTTAATTTCTACATGTTTACTAATATTACTTAAGTGTAAAAACTTATTTATCTTTATTTACACTAACCCACTAATGCTGATTATAATGTTGTGCTGTTTTAAGATCATAATGGACCCAAATATGAGTATCGGACGATTATGCTTAGGAGAGGACAATCGTGTTTCACTAAATGACAAAATTTAAAAGCGAGGGAGAATGGGATACATCTGAGTATCGTGAAACAGCAGATAGCGGTAAAAAGAAGGAGACAAAGTCATTTACTTTCTATTGGATGGAGACAGAGGAAGTGAGTGAGCGTTATATTGCTCCGTAATTTTTTGATGGGTTACATGCTTATGACGGTGAAATCAATCTAGAGAATGATAAGAATATGATTTCAAACGAGTTCGCAGTGAAACTTTGCTTGGATTATAAGGGGAAAGAGGGAGAAAAAATCATGAAAAAAGAGTTGCTAGTTGCCTTGAGGGGTGAACTTTATTTTGTCAAATTCATCATTAACCCCGAAGAAGATGATGTCGAACCTGGATTCGTATTTGGAAGATAGTTTTTAAGGCTCACTGATGTGTCGTTGTGCGTAGGTAATATTATCATCAAGTTTTACTATTTATATTTTTCCGACTTTACCTAAAAACAACACTAACGGGCAGTGTACCCGATCAGTTGTAGCTTCGTTGGTAACTAGGGTGTCGATCACTAAGAGCGAGAGCGTTAATTCCTAATTCTATCAGTGTTTTAGTTATTTAAGTTAATTCTAAGTTAGTCTATTCTATGTTAATCTAAGTTAAGCATAAAACTAACGCAAAAGGGGGTTTTCAGCCTGAGAGACTGGCATGAGTTTTAGTTTACCTGGACTGAGATTGGGCGATTAACACACATAAGTTAACAATTAGAAGATAGAGAAGCGGTCAAGCCTATTGTAAGGAAACGTATTAACCATATTTAATCTAATGAAACACAAGTTTTAGTTTATTAGTGCAATGATTGTCTTATTGTTGTTGATATATCATTCCTAGATTTAGGCGGTACTTCTTCCTAAAACCTAGACATGCTAATTCTGTCGCAATTAAACATATCCGCATAAAGCAATCATGGTTGATTATAATCTATCTTAGGAGATGATAATGGTGATCTTATCAAACCCTAGCTCATCAAGACTTTACTAACTTACTGCTTAACTACTCTTTATATACTAGTAGTCTACTTGTCTAGATCTTTACTCAGGGAATCAAAACATTATTTGTTAATCCTCGGTCACCTGCTAGTCCAACTTGTTCACTAAACCAAGAGCAAAGACAACACGTTATTTATGATCCAATTGTTCTAGATATATAAATCGCAGATATGGAGAGCTATCCCGACATCTAGCTAGCGCTCTATTTTTATTCCTAGATCCAGTTGAATGATAGGTCGCATACTTAAGCATGTAAACGAGTATAAATTGATAAACATAATCAACAAACAACAAATAAGAATGCAATCGATATAAACATAAACCAAACGTTAAATTATCATAAACATAGCTAATACCTAAAGGTATTAGCCAATAACCATTATAACGAATGAAAATGTCATAGATAAACGATTAAGGTAAACTAACCAATTAATGAATGATACCAAAAACCGAACGCATATTTAGAGTATAGAACTTACAAGGGTTTCCTATGGATTGAAGAGTGTGGCAAGACCTTCGTGGCTTCTCTCCTCTCTCCTTTAAAAGTCGAACCTAATGGTTAATGCCTTCTTCTCAGTCTTCGGTATATTTTTTGCACACTAAAATTTGTCATTAGGGTTCCGTATTTATAGCCTCTGGAATTAAGCCGATACGCCGTATTGAAATGAAAGAGTTCAATACGGCATATTGGGGTTTCTTGGAGTTGGGACCACGATAGATATCTTTCAGAATCTTCCATGAACCGTGAGTGAATACGACGTATGAGTCTTCTAGGATACGACGTATTGATCTTCAAATCTTCGTGGTTTGCAAGTGAAGTCCCGACACAGATACGCCGTATCTTATTGCTGGATACATCGTATTAGATGACAGAATAGTAGTCTTTAAGATTTCTTCGTTTAAGCTCCAAAATGCGTGTCTTTTAGTTAAACTTCACCAATTGCTCCATATTTACTACAAATAACAAATATAAGCAATTAAGTACCAATTCATAAATAAATAATGTAAAATGAGCAATTTAGATAGGATAAATGATGCTATAAAAGTGATGTTATTTGATGTTATCAAATATTCCCCCACTTGTATCCTACTTGTCCTCAAGTAGACTTTAGAAAACTCATGAAAATGTATCCCAAACCAAGGTTTAAGATTTTTCCTTTAAGCGATTTTTTATTTAATTACTAGCACACAACCAAACACCTCACGAAATAGGAAAATGAAAACACTTAAATTACTAAACTAATCTATGTGGTAACATTTAAGTAATTCGCTTAATTACTCGGTCGTGACGAGTATTCTATCATAAGCTTGGTAAGGATACATATCTACACCACTAAAGCTAAGGAGTAACAAGTCTAAAAAGGTAAATTAGGTTAAGGTTTAAGGGTTGATCATTCTTTTCAATCTCTATCGATATCAATATTCTAGAAAAGGCGACGAAACCACAAATGCACAATCAAATCCATGACCACGACACTTGTAATTGCTCACTGCTTAACTCGAATAAGCTAAAGAATAGGACTAGTAATCTTTACCAATAGTCGTAAACCAACAAGGGTGACAAAATCATTTATACACATCCAAATCCATGGAATAGACATACATGATTGCTTGCTCCCTCATTCGAGTAAAACCAAAGGCTAGGATGAAGAACAATATAGAGTATGGAATCTTCCAATCATTTACCAACAGTAATACACCAACAAGGGTGACGAAACCACATGTACACGAGCAAATCCATACACGAGACACATGTGATTGCTCACTCCGTCATTCGAGCAAACCAAAGGTTAGGGACTAGGTATGGGAATATATAAGTAGTGTTAAATAAAAAGAACAAAACAAATAGATTAAGTCTGAACAAATAAGGAATGATGTTGCTAGTTACTTCCCGACCATGCCCATGGAAAAAGACACAAAATTAAAGACTATGTTAATACAAATAATGTCTAAAAAAGTTATTTATATTTTTCGACCTCTCGATGTTTTGATAATAAAAAAATGTAAAAACGTTTACGATAAAATTAAACGTTTATAAATTACTAATCGTAAAATTCTATTTCTAAGATTAATCACTTAAGGTATGGATAAACAAATCATTAAACATGATTAGTGATCAAGAAAATATTTTTCTTAAACCTTACATTTCTACAAAAGTGTATTTACAAAAATATATACACAAAATATTTATTCATAAAAGAAATGTTTTATTAAAAAAATAAATTTGAAATCAGATTTTCCCCCCAAAATGGAAGGTTCCAAGTCAAATAACACCTTCCCCACTAAAAGACAAAAAGAGGAGCGTACTCTACGAGCGACCCCTTATAGGCCTGGCGGCCCCCTAACATATTAGGGACTGCCAGCAGAGTAACGACTCTTTTTGTCTCTATAAATACTGGGCCACCCCATCTGAAAAAACAACCTCTTGCCACGAATTTTCTCAGATCTACTTTTCTCTCTTCTATCTTTCTTTCTCAAACACATATCTTGATCACTAACATATCTTGATCTTGTTTTAAGTGATTAGTTCCCTCTTCCTCCCTTCTTCTAATCAAGTGCAAGAGAAGAAAAATCGTATTCATCTAGAAACGAATTGTTATCAAGCGATCTCTTTCCTCCTCTTCAAGATCACAAATCTTCATTATATTTTCTTTGTGGTGTTGTGTAAATGGGATTGTGTGTAGATCCAATAGTGTTAAATTGTGTATTTGTGTGAATTGGATTGTGTGTCAATCCAAGAGTATATATCTTGTGAATGTGTAAAGACTTAGTGAAGTCTTAGATTGGTTCTAGCTAAGATTAGGACTCGACATCTAGCTTAGTGTTGGAAAAGAAAGTAAGCGATGTGTAAACGGTTTTCTCCGCCTAAAGGGAGCTTGTTGACATAGTGAAATCTCGAGTGGAGTACTCAGGGAGTGGAGTAGGGAGAAGAGGTGCTTCGTAGCCGAACCACTATAAATCTTGGTGTCTTGGTTTTATCGTTTCTTTCCTTATCTCTTTATATTGTTATTGTTTATTTAGTTCATTACATTATATAGTTTAGTTGTGATTCATATTGTTGATTGATTGACATACAACTTTTGCATGTTATTACCGATGGTGATTTTCAACCTTAAATCCATGCAAAGACCACCACTTTTTTAAAGTTATAGTTTTATTTATTAGAAAAATAGATTCGAGACATATGTTAAATAAAAAGATCTAGATCTTTGGCATGTTATTACCGATAGTGATTTTCAACCTATTGTACAAAATCCGGAAACCAAATTAGATGAGGTTATCCCTTTTGAAAAACAAACAGATGATCTCAAAAAGAAACTTGTGAAAAATAATGAAGCTAAAATGGTTGTTCACAATGCTTTGCCTAGAAAAGAATATGAAAGAATTTTCATGTGTAATACGACAAAAGAAATTTGGAAAACTTTGTTAATCACCCATCAAGGTAATATCCAAGTCAAAGATAATAAGATCGACCTTTTGGTTCAACAATATGAACAATTCGTTATTTCCAAAGACAAATCTATAGATAGTGATTTTGCTAGATTTAATACTATTATTACTAGTCTTAAAGCTCTCGATGAAGGTTATTCTAGCAAAAACTACGTAAGGAAGTTTCTTAGGGCTCTACATCATAAATGGAGAGCAAAGGTCATGGTGATTGAAGAGTCGAAAGACTTAACGTCACTATCTCTTGATGAGCTTATCGGGAACCTCAAAGTTCACGAAATGATCATCAAGAAAGATTCTGAAATAGTCAAAGCAAAAGTTGAAAGGAAATCTATTGCTTTACAGGCTAAGAAAGAATCTAGTGATTAAGAGTGTTTAACTTCCGGTAGTGAAGACGAAGAGTACGCCATGGTGGTAAGAGACTTCAAGAAGTTCTTTAAAAGAAGAGGTAGATTCGTGAGACAACCTCAGAATGACAAAAAGACGTTCCAAAGAAGCCGTGATGACAAGAACAGTCAAAGTGATAGAAAATGCTTTAGATGCGGCGACCCGAATCATCTTATTGGAGAATGTCCAAAACCATCAAAAGTCAAGAACCAAAGAGCTTTTGTCGAAGGCTCTTGGAGCGATAGCGGTGAAGAAGATGATGAGAAGGTCAAAAATAAAACGTGTCTCGTAGGTCATGCATCAAGTGAGGTATGTTCCGATTCATCCTACTTCAGTGATAAAAATTCATTAATTGATGATTTAGCTTTAGACAATGAATATGATAAATTATGTGAAATGAGTTTAAAGATAATCACTAAGAACAAAAGGTTAAAAGCTACTAGAAATAATTTAGAAAATGAGCTTAGAGAATTAAAAGATTAATTGTCCACACTCGAGAAAAACAAGGGAGTTAATCTCGATTGTGCAAAGTGTCATACACTTACAATTGAGAAAGAAAAACTCAAAGAAGAATCTACTAGATTAAACAAATTTGAAAAGAGTACGCATTGCTTAAATGAAATGTTAAGTAATCAAAAACCCTCCGGTGATAAATTAGGTTTAGGGTTTAATTCATTTGAAGCATCATCTAGTGGAACTAAGGAAATAAAATTTGTAAAAGCTCATAAAAAGACATCTTCTGATGGAGGTCCCATAAATATGGGCGGCCCCCAAATTGACCAGGCAGCCCCGAAAATAATTATGGGACCGCCACCAGCAACGTCTGGATCTGAGAAAATTGTGTCTTTTCAAAAATCTATTTTGGGTCCTAGACCAAAACACATAATTGTAAACAAAGTCAAAATTCTTGTTGCTAGTGACAATGAAGTTAAACAATTCTATAAGCCATTGTCAAAACCCGGAGTTGAATTTTCGAAACCCAATTTTAGATCAAAAACTCCACCTCCTAAAAGAGTCAATAATGATTATTCTCGTCCTAAAACACCGCAATTAAAAAGACATGTTGGTCGACAAAACCAACCTCATGGCTTTCCTGTAACTTGGAACAACTTTCCTCATCAAAGTTACATGCCATGGGAAATGTGTCTTCCATTCTCACATCCCAACCAATTGCATCAAATGCAAGGGATGTTTGGCACTAACAACTTTGGACCCATGAGATATTGGGGACCAAATGTTTGAGTTATTGTCTTATATAAATAGATATGCCTTGGAGTCGACTTGGAGCCCGACGAATGGATCAAGGATAGCGGATGTTCTAAACATATGACGGGTAACCGAAAGCTCTTCTCTACTTACAAGGCATACAATGGAGGTAATGTCATTTTTGGTAGTAATCTTCGCGGTAACATCATTGGCAAATGTACGATTTCTAATGACTCTCTCAAAATAGATAATGTAGAACATGTTGATAACTTAGGATTTAACTTGCTAAGTATAGGACAAATATGTGATAATAAGTGTAGAGTAACTTTCTCTGAACATGATAGTGAAATCACTAAGGACGGTAGAGTCATAGGTAGAGGAATTAGGAAGAAAGGCTTATATGTGATGAAATTAAGAAATAAGCCAAAGGATCAAATTTGTCTAGCAACGATTGATGAAAATTCCACATTGTGGCATAGGAGATTAGGTCACTGATCGTATAGAAACCAATTCTAATACGTATAATATATAAGTATAAAGAAAATTACTAAAAATCCTTGAGGACAAACATTAGTAGCAATTTCTACACAAAAATATTCTACGTAAGAAACCGGTAAGTGATTACAGGGTCGTTTTCCCAAAGACTTATGAAATTGAGACCTCGTTTGTTATTTAGACAATGACTTGAATTGGTTCCAAGATGATTTGTTTTCTAAAATCCTAATAGTGAGCAAATAAAGGAACAATTAAACCTAACTACGAGAAATCAATACGGGAAAGTAAATTTTAACTAAAATCGCAAATTAGAAATCCTAAACGGGACAAAAAAAACCTAAATTATCAAAATTAAGTCCTACAATGATCTTTTTAGTTTTTATAAGATTTAATCGACTAAAAGCTAGAACAAAAAACAAAAAAGATTTAAGCTTAAAAACTCTAAAAACATGAACGAGATTCAATCCTGTTCTTTAAAAAAAAAGATTTTGCAATTTAAGTCCTACGAAAGCAAATCTAATTTTCCTAGGTTCTAAATGTTAAAAGAAAATTTTCTAAAAAAGATACTTCAACATATATTCTCAACTGAATTCTCATTAGAGTCATTCTAGGAAAAACACCTTATGAACTCTTAAGAGGTAGAAAACCTACATTAGATTATTTTAGAGTGTTTGGAAGTAAATGTTTCATTTTGAACACAAAAGACTACCTTACCAAGTTTGACCCAAAGTCATACGAAGGTATCTTTTTAGGTTCTTCTCAAAATAGTAAAGCCTATATTATCCTAAACAAACACACTAGGAACGTCAAAGAATCACTAAACGTGACATTCGATGAAACTCCTCCACCCTCTAAGACATCACCCTTAGGGGATGATGACTTAGATGAAGAAGAAGCAATTAAGGTCACCGAAAGGAAAAACATAGAAAATGACATTGTGGATGAAACTTTAGAGGTTGATGAAATAATCAACATTAAGGAATCTATGAACCACCCATTAGAAAATGTCATAGGAAACCTTAACCAAAGAACCCTTAGATCACAAGCCCAAAACCAAAGTAACTTCTTTTGTTTTATATCAACTATAGAACCTAAGAATGTGAATGAAGCATTAGGAGATGAAAGTTGGATAGTCGCCATGCAAGAAGAATTAAATCAATTTGTTGCTAACGACGTTTGGGAGTTAGTTCCTCAACCTAGGAATATGACAATCATAGGAACTAAGTGGGTATTTAGAAATAAGTTAGACGAGAACGGTATTGTTTCTCGAAATAAGGCTAGGTTAGTTGCTCAAGGCTACAACCAACAAGAGGGCATCGATTATGATGAAACTTATGCCCCAGTTGCTAGACTTGAGTCCATTAGAATATTATTAGCTTATACTTATTCCTTAGATTTTAAACTATTCCAAATGGATGTAAAAAGTGCATTCCTGAATGGTTTTATCAATGAGGAGGTATACGTGGCACAACCTCCAGGATTCATTGATTTTGAAAAACCAGATCATGTTTATAAATTAAAGAAAGCTTTATATGGTCTTAAACAAGCACCCAAAGCTTGGTATGATAGATTAAAAGCTTTCCTTATTAAACATGAATATAAAATGGGAATGGTAGATAACACTCTTTTTACTAAGAAGAAAAGTTCAAATCTCATCATTGTTCAAATATATGTCGATGACATTATATTCGGTTCAACTTGTCAAGACATGTGTGATGAATTTGCCAAAATCATGCATGACGAGTTCGAGATGAGCATGATGGGTGAACTTAACTTCTTCCTTGGATTACAAATAAAACAAATGGAAGATGGTATTTTCTTTAATCAATCTAAGTATATTAAAGAAATGCTTAAGAAATTTGGTCTAGAAGAGTCTAAACCAATGAAAACCCCCATGTCCTCCGATACTAAACTCACGAAAGATGAAGAGTGTGAGTCGGTAGATAGTACCAAGTATCGAGGCATGATAGGTAGTTTATTATACCTAACGGCAAGTAGGCCCGATATCATGTTTAGTGTCTGCCTCTGTGCCCGCTTCCAAGAGGCTCCCAAAACCTCTCATCTTGAAGCGGTTAAGCGTATCTTCTGATACATTAAAGGCACTACGCACTTAGGATTATGGTATCCTAAGGGGACCGGCATAGAAACCGTAGTATATGCCGACTCTGATCATGCGGGAGATTATGTGGACCGAAAGAGCACTAGTGGTATTTGTATGTTCGTGGGATGTTGTTTCACATCTTGGTTCTCGAAGAAACAAACCGCTCTTGCTATATCTACTACCGAAGCCGAATACATAAGCGCCGGAAAGGCATGTCAACAAGCACTATGAATGAAACAAGATCTCATCGACTACGACGTACGACTCGATGACGTTCCCATCATGTGCGGCAACAAAGGCGCCATTGACCTTAGCAAAAACCCGGTGCAACATTCTCGTGCCAAACACATCGAAATACGTCACCACTTTCTTCGTGATAATGTCCAGAAAGGACATATCTCAATTGAAAAAGTGACGTCCGTCGACAACATCGCCGACATTCTTACAAAACCCCTTAAACATAAATCGTTTAACTATCTACGTCTTGGTTTAGGAATGATTAAACACATTCCATAAATCATCTTAGTCCGCTTCTCTTTTTTCTGTCTTAATTCCAGTCCGTGTTCCATTCCGTGTCGTGACAACTTAAATACTTCATCCGAAGTACTTTAAGCATATTTAATTCGCGAAATGCAAATTAAAATGTCACTCCTCTTCGTAATTTTTTTGTCAAAAACCAAGTTCAAAAACCCTTGACTGAGGGCGGCCCCCATATAGGCACCCCCAATATATTTGGGACCGCCAGTAAATATGGGACCGCAACCAACAAGTCACAAAATGGGACACTTAAACAAAAAATTTCAAAACAGAAAAACAAACACCACCTTACCTGCTGCACTCGACGAACACGACTCAAAACCCACCAAAACTCAAAATCAACCATCTAAACATCAATTGAAGATCAAATCAAAACTAATAACCAATCATAATATCACAAAGATCATCAATTGTAAGCAATTTTATCTATTCTCTTTCAATTTGAGTCTAGGGTTTATGATGAACACCAAAAATTAAAATTTAGGATTTTTGTGTTTTCTTTCAATTTTGTAAAATTAAGACAACTATGATACAATGTATAACTAATATGCTTCCTGTAGATATAAGATTTGCATACATTAGTGAATTTGTTAAAAAATTAATTTCAAACCAAAACCCCAATTTTATTTTCAAATGACTCACGTTAGAAACAAAATAAAATTGTTGTTATGCATTGTTAATCCAACCAAAAAACATTTTCAAACACATGCACAATGATCTCATGAACAAATTTCGATAATACAATAAATCCTAAGTATTTTCGACTTGTTTGGATGAGAAAAATCAAATTAAGGAGCGTTTGGGTTAACTCTTAGGATTTTATATTTAGGTCGAGTTAATCGTTAATCCACATTTGTTACATCTAGACACACACTAGAAGCAATGTGCATAACCAACTACAAGTGAAATGATAATAAAATGTGTTTTTGCTTTTTGTTTTAGGAAATCATGCCTTGTAAGTCATCCGAAGATCATAAAAATACAAGAGCCTACATACCAATGAACACATGATATACCCGTCCACCTATAAAATAAAAACAAGATACTTGAAAAGTCGTTACATTCATGAGGGTCGGGTGGTTTTTGACAACTTTGCGGATCTAAACTATGTTCGATCTTTGTTTCATTTTGTCGAGTTCGAGTGTCTCCTTGAAATAAATGAACAAATTTGTCCTTGCTTCATTCTCGAGTTTTATAGTCAATATCGAGTCAGTTATTCCAACGAAGGTCAAATGTTTATCGAGTTTGTTATTCAAAATCAGTTCTTTTCTTAATCTCTTGAAGAATTTGCTCTAATTCTTGATGTACCTTGTAAAGGTGCGTGTGTCTTTACCGATAGATGGAGACTTGATGAGTTGGCATATGGTATCCCTTCGGATGGTCCATATAAACCAACCTTCCTTCCATTGAGGACATCATTTTGTCTATTCGAATTGATCGAGATGGTCAAGTCTGTCGCATCCGTCATAAGGAAGAGATTGATGTCTTTGAATATCAAGTTCTAACTCGTGAAATTGAGCCAACCCTGAAGCTTTTAGAAGAAATTATCTAGGAAAATGTCTTTTGTTTGGGGGGTAATCGGGATCATGTTCCTGCATGTCTTTGTTATATGCTTTATTGTGTCGTACACTCCGAAAAATTCAACCTTGCCTATTTCATAGCAAAACGAATGGAGTGGGTTACTAAACAAAAGAGGTTAATTCTACCCTATGGTATGTTATTAACTCGTTTGTTTAAATTCATCGTTAGGGAAAATCCCGAATTGGAAAATGAGTCCTATGTCTTGTACGATCGTGTCATGACTCCTCTTGCCGCTCAACTAGAGCGAAAACCCAGAAGAGATCGTGGCACGAGAAGAGGTCGTCATTCCACTTCTTCTTCTTCTGCCTTCGATCAACCATCCTCATCTCATCTCAACGATGATGATGACAATGGGAATGACGAAGGGACCTCGCGTGCAAGTACTCCTTCCCCCATTCGTTATGTCAATTCTTTAACCAATCAAGTTCCTCAAGTCTTTCAAAACCCACCTAACATTGACCCTGACCTTGAACCATTTTACACCCGCCAAACCAAAATCATCAACCGTCAAGTACAATTATGAGATGAGCATCATGGTGGAGTAAGGTCAATCGGAAAAAGTCTTAGAAGGTTGTGGAGAAACATAAAGAAGTGAGCAATAACGGAAATTGCTTTATAACATTATTTTCTATATTATTTACTAATCTATTATGATCAGGTGTTTAAACTTATGCTACTTATTAGTAACTTAGTACTTAGTATGGGCAACTTAGCTTGCCATGGATGATCTTTTGATTTTATCATCCTAAACCAATGCTTGCATGCACCTTGATAGACTTTTGCTATATATATATGATATTATGCATGCTTATCTTTTGATAAAATTTGCCTACATATGCTTCCCTCATAAATCTCAAGATAATTGATATTGCGAGGTTAGATAATGAGTATTAGATGATTCATGATGAAATAGAATTGACTCAAAAAGGGAAATTTAGAAAAAAAAATTATCAGGAAATTCTGGAAAAAGTTTTTTGTCTCCAGAAAACGGCCCCCTAAAAAACTAGGTGGCCCCCCAATATATATGGGACTGCCAGTAATTAAGGGACCGCCATCATAGGTCACGAATTCTTCTACTGTGACCTTTTGAATTTCTGTGTAGTTGACCACTATCTCATCTAGGCACAACTATAATTTCTGCATTTTGACAAACACCTTTTGGAATCTAAATTTTCAAACCCCATGCCATACTTCTTCAATCCATTTCTTCCACCTTAAATCATGAATTCTCTTCTATCATCATCTTCATCACCTCATTCTACCATGAATTCCACCAATGCTTCCTCATCTAATCCTTCTAAGAAAATCAAACTCACCATAATCCCTCCTATACAATTATTTGTCAACATATCTAGTGATAGAAATGATATCACGAAAGAAAGCACCATACCTTCTCCTACAACAACCTCCTCATCTCTAACTCCTCCAAATGCACCATCAAAAACTACTTCTACTAATCAAACATCATCAAGTCAAGAAAACACATCTTCTTCCTTTCACTCAAAACTTCAAATTTCACCACCATCTTCACATGAACCAGCCTCTCTTCCTCACTTGAACCCTTTGCTTGACAACATTATGGATGTTCCTCCTATACCTCTAAATCCTCAACCACTTCAAAGTTATCCTTCTTTGGATATCACACTTTGTCCCCAATCACTCATCTTGATCACACTCATGACACTACATCACCACCATCACCACCACAACCTCAACCACCTATCATGGGCCATCCTCTTTTTTACAACTATCATGACTATCATAGGTCAACTTGCATATGTTGTTCTCATAACCGAAACCTTTTCTTCACCTTAAGAGATGAGATGGATATCATGTTTGCTCATCTTGAATATCTTCTTACTACCGCAATCACTTCACACTTTCCACCTCCACCTTAAAAGTATCTAAATGTTTTCATAAATGTGAAACCCCAAACCTTTTGCTTAAAAAGTCATTCTCTATGAATCATGAATCATTTAAGACTTATGTAGTATTGTTTCTCTCTATCTTGTATTAGTTCTAGTTTTATCTTGAATGAATGTATTAATTGAATGTGCTAATGTATGAGTTTCTTGTTGGTGGAATGAAACTCTTCTTTTGATTTAAATATAATGTGTTAACTTGAAAGATATTTGTCTTGCAATTGTACTTCTAACTTTGTTTTGTAGCAAAACAATTATCGTAAGATCGATCCCTTAATGCCCCGGACAAGGGGGAGTCTTGATATCGTTGATTTCTTTCTTCTTCCAATAACTCGACGATCATTCTTTTTGAATTTGACAAAAGGGAGAGAAATGAAACATAACTACATTATTAAAAATTTGAGAAACAACATCTTTAATTTTTTTAAAATGAGGTTTTATATTTGTCATCATCAAAAGTGAGAGATTGTAATACAAATAATGCCTAAAAACGTTATTTATATTTTTTGACCTCTCAACGTTTTGATAATAACAAAATGTAAAAACGTTTATAATAAAAATAAACGTCTACAAATTTATTAGATGTAAAATTTCATTTTCTAAGCATTAGTGATCTACTTAAGTAAAGAACAAACAAAATCATTAAGCATGATTAGTGATTAAGAAAATATTTTTCTCTTAATCCTCACTTTTAATTCTACAAAGGTATTTTTTCAAAAATACTTTTACAAAATATTTTCTAATTAAAATAAAAAGTTTTATTAAAAACTTAAAATTTGAAATTCTAATTTGAAATTCAAATTTTCCCCCCAAAACGGAAGCTTCTACACCAGATACATACTTCCCAACAAAAAGACAAAAAATGGGAGCGTGAAGTCAGGCGGCCCCCTTATATATAAGGGACCACCGGGACCGCCTCCAGAGAGTCGTTGGGATTCCCTGCCTATAAATACTACTCCATTCCCAGCAGAAAAATGATTCCTCTTTGCACGAAATTTTTCAGTCTTTTCTTTCTCTCTCTAAACCTTCTTTCTCTCACTAAAACTCTTGATCACTAACATACTTAGATCTTTTTTCAAGTGATCTAGTCTCTTCTTCTCATTTCTTCCCTCTCATTCAAGTGCAATAGAAGAACACTCGTATTCGTCAAGAAATAAAGTGTTAATTAGTGATATCTCCTATTTTCTTCTAAGTACCAAAAATCTATTGTATTTATCTTGTGTATTTGTGTGATTCGGATATTGTATAGATCCGATAGAGTATATCTTGTGAGTGTGTATATCTTGTGAAGTGGTAGATTGGTTCTAGCTAAGATTAGGACTCGACATTTAGCTTAGTGTCGGAAAATAATGTAAGCGACGTGTAAACGGTTTTCTCCGCCTAAAGGGAGCTTGTTGACATAGTGAAATCTCGAGTCAGATACTTGAGGAGTGGAGTAGGGCGAAGAGGTGCTTCATAGCCGAATCACTATAAAATCTTGGTGTCTTGGTTTGGTTGTTTCTTTCCTTATCTCTTTACATTATTATTGTTGATTATCGTGTTTTAGTTTAGATAGTTATTGCTTGTTCATATTGTGATTTGATTAAACATATAACTCGGATCTATAGATTTTTGAAAGTAAACTTTTGAAACATAAAACAAACGTGTAAACTATTCAACCCCCCCTTCTAGTTTCCACACATGCCATGAAATGGAGAATTCTCAAAACACTCTCAATATAACATGTTTGTCATTGTCATAAATAAGCACATCTCTTGGCTTTTGAAAAACCAAACACGTTAAATATCACATGTGACAACTACACATGTAATATGACTAAATATAAGACATCCATTAAATCAAACAATATGTAATCGAAACCAAACAACCTATAGATCTTGAACAAAAGATTAAAACATCTTGCTTACGCTTATCTTAGAATTCCATACATCTTGATTAGGATTATGCGAACCGAAATCAAAGTATGTTAGTTGAGTCATGTAAGGCCCTCTATGAAAAGAAAATACAAATTTTATCTTTGCTACACTTCATTAGGCAAATATAAGAATTCTATTTTGTCTAACATTAGAATGACTACTAGAGAATCTATTGCACTAGAAATTCAATTTGACCTAACGGTTGAATTGCTTCCAAGAGTGAATTGGTCTCAGTGTTAACCCTCAAAATGGTCGTGTTTTAGCCCAGAATTGCGAGTACCACTAGTGATATGTCTCAAATTCATATCTCTAATATGATAAATGGCTCTTCTCTAAAATATCCTAACGAAGTCCTACATTGATAGACTTTGTATCTCATTAGGAGTACACACTAAGCATGTAGAAATTAGGCTTCTCCTTAGTCAATCTAGATACAATGCACCTCACATATGTGCTTTAATATTTCAAGATGATTACTTGTTTACATGTAATGCAATTATATGTACTTATAATCTTGATGCTCAACGTTTAATTGCTTAGATATTAAATGCATGTCCACTATAAAGACATTTGTCTTTTTCTAGCAATTTAGATAAAATATTTCTTAGTTTATCTAAATGATACATGCTCCTAAATGCTAAATGCTAACATGTTTTACATGACGATTATATTTAAAATTATCATGTTTTATATGCGTCATTTTACATGACTTACATGTTAATTGTACACCTACATATATGACACAATTAATCTTTTTAAATGACAATAGATCTTAATACATATTAATCTCGTTTGATTATTGTGTCGATGCATGCATAATAAGACTTATATGGCCATATATCTATATGTCTTATGCATCTAGGTATATATTTTCTCACACTAGAATATTTTTCTTCGCGTTCGTGTCACAAATCTAAAAATTCAAAAGAGTCATAAAATGGTCTTATATCTCCAAGAGTCTTCACTCACACATTCCCTTAATCATCATCTCGCTTTCTTCCAAATGATTCATTCTTTGGTCAAGGTAAAGTTAGATACAAATCTAATATACCTTAAAGTAGGTTTGACAACTTAAATATTTCATCAGAAATATTCAAGTATCTTTAACTTGCGATCGTAAACGTTAAAGGTCATATCCGAAAATTCATATTCAAGCCTTTTCAACATATGTTAAAACGCTCTTCCTAAAGCTTAAAGCTTACATCAACCTTCGTGTGACAAAGGTCTTACGAGTTTCTACGTAAGTGATTCGTAGCTCCTTTAATATACAAACCTTAAAACTAAGTACTTTCCTTTCCGTTAGTCCTTTCCATCCCCTTAGGAATGTCATGATGTTTTATCATCATGCTCACCTCATACATAATAAGGATCGAACTTTATCCATTGATCTTAGGATAGAAAACTCATCAAAATTCGTCGTCATTCCTTCGCGACAATGTCCAAGAGGAAATATCTTCATCGAAAAAGTTCCGTCAGAAGACAACATTGTCGGCATCCTCACCAAACCACTCAAACGTAAACCTTTTTAAGTCTATGTCTAGGAATGATGAAACAAATCTCATAAACGTGTCATTCTCATTTTAATAGTCTTGTTACTATTAAATACATTCCGATAAATCTCGACAACTTAATCTTTCATCCGAAATGTTTAAGCATTTTTAATTCGCGAAATGCAACTTAAAATGTCACTCATTGTTCATGTCTAAGTCGTTTCACAAAAACCTTTATCACGCCTCTATTATTATATAGATGGTTAATATCTTCCGTCCACATTTCCGCTATCACCTTTAAGACAACCTCGTACCTCGTCGTGTGACTGTTCTATGAACATTCGCAATACTCGAAAAGAGCTACATAACTTTGTGGATGAAGTTCATCGTATGCTAACCGTCATCTGTCATGACATTGTTAAGCTCATCGCTTTCGTCTATATTTTTATTCATTTATTCTTTTTATTCCACAATTTATGTCCGGATGAGCACAAATTAAAAGGGAAGGGAAAACACACCTGTTCACATATATCCTTTAATCAAATACTCTCAAGAACTCACATATGTGATTCTTATTCACTTGAAACCAACAAGTAAAACCGAGTCATCCTTACCACTACCAATCTCGAGTCATCCACCTAGTCACCTTCACAAGAAGATTTACCATGTAACCATTCCCCACAAGTGAATTTCACAATGAAATGTGTCTCATCTTCATTTCCCAACACTCATAAGCATGTATGCCTATGTAGTCAAAAGTCAAGTGAATTTCATAATGAAATGCTTTACATCCTCATATCCCGACACTCATAAGCATTTGTGCCTATGTTGTCAAAAGTCAAGTGAATTTCGTAATGAAATGCGTCTCACACTCATAAGCATTTATGCCTATGTTGTCAAAACTCAAATGAATTTTGTAATGAAATGCGTCTTATCATCCAATCATTTCCACTTTCTAGCAAGTGAAGAACACAAAGAAGATATTCAATCTTTAAGTGTTGTTGAGTCATCACACTATCGTGTCCTTCATTTTTCTTTCACCATGAAAGAACTACTACCTCATCTCACATTTTCACCTTTGTTCGTCAACATTAACAACCAACAAAACACCCAACAAACCTATTGTCAACACCTTTCCTTTCCATTCATACTCATCCTTCTTCGTTTATGTTTCCTCAACAAATCATCCTTATCATCAACATTTAGTTCGACCTGAAGTCTTACAATAATGTTTATCCTTTAACACCCCAAACATGAAAAGCATACATAATGCTTAACAAAGAAACCTTGAGGATTTAGGAATCTCTCAACACAATCCTTAATCTATTAAAATCCACATCATCATTTTGGTTAGATAACGCTAAGGAACGTGTCGATCAAAATACGTTAATACTCCTTATCCAAATGACATCTTGGATGAAGTCATTCTCATAGTAATAGTGTGTCAATCAATAAACGATTTTTGTTCTCGTTTATTAAAATCGGTATTATACCAAAGGATGTTGGTCACGTCTTAGTCCTTAAGCATGTGTCGGTCAAATCCTATCATTGGTTCTTAAATATTTTCGTGTCTTAAGCATACGTCATAATTCTTTTTGTTTTAGATTTAGGTTGTTGTTGTTAAAACAATGATTGCATGTGTCAAAGATTTAAATATTGTTTTGAAGTGTCATACTTTATAGTGCATATACCTAAGACATGCATGTTTTGTTCCCCCACTAAGTGTCTTTATATATATAGCAATCATCATCATTACATATATGTGGATCTTTTTGACTAACTTTGTTTTGTAGGACATTTTTGTAACTCGATTCCTTGGTGCCCTAAACAAGGGGGAGCATACACCGGGGGGAACACTTACTAATGACAAACTTTCTTCTATTCTATTATATATTCTTTTGCATGCAACTAACCCTTAATGTAGGTTAAGAGTTTGCAACAAATTTGATCCATAGATCCATTAGAGTCATTATACAATGGGGTGCAAGTGTCATAGGAGTGCAATGAGCTAAAGAGCACTCGAGTGTCAAAGTAGATAGCTTAGGATGATTAAACGAGGTTGATAGGAGCAAGACTTCACTGGGATGATGCAAGCTCAATTTTTTTAAGATAAGTATGTATTGTACAAAGTGAAGATGGAAGTAGAGAACTCAAAGCTCACACCTATTTGTTTCGACAAAAGGGGGAGAAGAAGTGTAAACGAGTAACTTTAATATATTACTATGATTTACGGTTTACATATTTTGTCATCATCAAAAAGGGGGAGATTGTTGCGATATTTAATCTATACATTCTCTTTGTGTTTTGGTGATGGCAAACATGTAACTTATAAGTCATTATGTAAAATACGCAAGTTACTCGTATACATAAATCATCAACATATACATTCATCAACTTCTCTCGACGTCCCGGTACTCCTACAAATATGGACTTCACTAATTGGATCGGGTCAAGAAAACGGACAAGCCCATTAGGGGCCCAATAGAGTTTGGCCCATTAAGGCCTAATAGAGTTTGGCCCATTAAGGCCCATCAAGGCCCAATAAAAGCTTCTAGAAGATAGAGGGAAACTAGTGCATTCAAATTTGAATTTGCTTCTAGAAGATGGAGGGAAAACTAGTGATGCATGCTTTTATCTAAACACCCTTTTGTCCAAGCACCCTTTTATCCATTAGACAAAAAAGACCTCTCCAAGTCAAGGCTCTCCTATAAAAGCTCAAGGCTTCTTCCGCCCTCCTCCATGAAGAATAAGCCACGAAATTTATATACATACACATAAAGTTTTTGTTTCTTCATCTTTGATCATGGTTTTTGCATAAGGCAAGGATCATGGTTACACTCTATGTTAGTTCTACTAATACCAAGGGGTATGTAGTGATGTATAGGATGTCTCTACATGAAAGTGATCACATTTGTTTACTCACTTATCATGTAGTAGATCGAGTCACATAGAAGTGATTACATTTGATCACTTGTATGTATAGATTGTGTTGTATGTTGTAATTCATTTATATGTCGTGTAATTGTGTGTAATAGATATATCGAGGTGATCTTGTTAGTGTCTAGGTGAAGTGTAGTGAATTTGTGAAGTATAGGGAAGTTGTGAAGTGTAGGGAAGTTGTGAAGTGTAGTGAAGTTGTGATGTGTAGTGAAGTTGTGAAGTAAAGAGAGGTTGTGAATTGTTGTGAAGTTGTGCGGTTAGTTGTGATAGATTGGTTCTAGCTAGGATTAGTGTTGGGATCAAAAGGCTTCATGATGATCTTGGAGTTAATACTGCTAAGGTTAGAGTTACTGCTGCTAAGCATAACTTAGTGCTGTTAGTGATATTAGTGAAAAATATGCTAAGTAGTTAGTACTGTCAGTTAATACTGCTAGCATATATTACTACTGCTAATGGAAGTTAAGACTGCTCAGAGACTTAGAAGAAATACTACTAAGTAGTTAATACTACTAGTATAAAAGTTACTACTGTTAGTGTAACTTGGTACTGCTAGTGTATGTTAGCACTGCTTAAGTAAAGTTACAACTGTTAGCATAAAGTTGGTACTGCTAGTGTAACTTAGTACTGCTGATGAAGAATGAAGAAAATATTCTAAGTAGTTACTACTGCTTGTACACAGTTAGTGCTGCCAGAATAAAAGTTAATGCTGCTGGTTACAACTGTTGAAAGATTACAACTTTAGAATAGGTATCTAGCGTGTCAAAGGATAAAGACAAGAGAAATGATTAAGATGAAGATTGTTTATCAACGATACTATACGGGATAAGTAATGAGTATAATTTTAAAAGATAGGTATAGTTCTTATTAAGTTAGAAGATTTGCAGTTTTCTTTTAAAAAATAAATATTTGTAGTTAACCCATGTAAATGACTCCCTTGGTGTATAAAAGGAGATCCTAGGTTATGGTTACATACACATTCATACGTTTTGATATATAGCTTCAAGGTTGTAAACCCTAGTACTACACAGAGTACTCGTATTATTGATAATAATAATATTGGAGCTTTTCAGTAATATCATTGTTCATACATTGTTCATACAGTTTACTGTTTCATTAATATTCTTCTAAGTATTAAAGAGTAGATTCTGCATACTCTTTAGTATTCACAAAGTTTCTACCATAGTTGTTTTGGATCTATCCAAAGTAACTTAACCTTTACAAGCTAAGGAATCGATCTTAAGTTGGGATCAACAAGTGGTATCAGAGCTTGTGTTCTGAAACTTTGATCTAGAAGAAACTAACAAGAAGAACTCTTTACTCACAAGGAAGAGATGGATCTAGAAACTGCACAAACCACTACTACTGCAAAGTTGCCCATTCTCAAACAGGGTGAATATGATATGTGGAGGCTAAGGATTGAGCAATACTTTTAAGTACAAGACTATGCTCTATGGGATGTCATAGAGAATGGAAACTCATTCAAACCAGCAGCTCAAACAACAACAAATGCTGATGGTACCTCAACTACACTAATACCAGGTCCTGTAACTACTGAAGAAAAGGTTCAAAAGAAGAATGATGTGAAGGCAAGAAGTATGTTACTGATGGCACTTCCTAATGAACATCTAATGACATTTAATCAGTACAAGGATGCTAAGACCTTGTTTGCTGCTATACAAACAAGATTTGGTGGTAATGAAGCCACAAAAGACTCAGAAGACTCTTTGAAGGCAAGTGTATGAAACTAAATGCTTAATGAAGAGTCTCTTGACTCTATTTTTAATAGGCTTCAGAAGATTGTAAGTCAGCTGGCTATCTTAGGTGAAAATATTTCACAAGAAGATCTCAATTTGAAATTTTTAAGAAGTCTGCCTTCTGAGTGGAATACTCATGTTGTGGTCTGGAGGAATAAACCTGATCTAGACACAATGAGCTTTGATGATCTCTACAACAATTTCAAGATTGTTGAACAAGAGGTTAAAGGAACTGCAAGCTCAAGTTCTCAGAATATGGCTTTTGTGTCATCCCCTAGCAGTACTAATGAAGTTAATACTGCTTATGGAGTTAGTACTGCTAACACTCAAGTCAGCCCTGCTAGCACTCAAGTTAGCACTGCTAGTACTCAAGTTAGTACTGCTAACTTAAGTGATGACACTGTTTATGCATTTTTGGCTAGTCAACCAAATAGGTCTCAACTTGTATATGAAGACCTTGAACAAATCCATGAAGATGACATAGAAGAGATGGATTTGAAGTGGCAGTTAGCGCTGAGCATGAGGACAAGAAGGTTTTTCCAGAAAACTGGTAGAAAGATCACTATCAATGGAAGTGACACCAGGAAAAGACAAGCCCAAGTGGAGTGTTTCAATTGCCACAAATGGGAAACTTTGCAAGAGAAAGCAGAGGGCCTAGAACCAAGAAAGCAGGAACAGCAGTCAAAACAGCTTCTAAAAGGGCTATAAGTGTGAAGAAACTTCTTCCAAAGCCTGGTGGCATTGAAGAGCTGGTTTTGACTGGACCTATAGGCAGATTGAAGAAGTCCTACACACATGGCACTAGCTTTTCTGACTCTGAGGTACATAATGACGAAACTGTTCAAAAAACTTATCTAAAAGCTTTAAAACACTTAATAACTTAACTTGGATAGATTTAAGAATGAGTTTTTTAACAAATTTGATTTTCAATTTAGCTAGTTAAAAAGGAGGGGTTAGCATCTGTAGAAGAACAACTTGTCTTTTACAAAAAGAATGAGGAATTTTTTATGAGCAACTTGCTGTTCTTAAAAGAGATATCTCATATAAAACTCAGAAATTAGCATGCTTAAAAGTGAGTTAGAAAGCTTAGCAAGGAAAAAGACTGCAATCAACTTAAAATTGAAAAATTTAATATTCCTTATAAGAGTCTAGACATATAATATGGAGGTGCAGATACCCTGACTCAAGAAGAAAGGTGTGGGGTTTGTAAGCTATAATGTTGTTCCACCTCCTCCTACATGGTTATTTGCACCCTTAAAGTTTGATTTGTCCAACTCTGGTCTATAGGAGTTCTAACAGCCTAAGTTTGAAGGCTATGGACCTAAGACTAGTAAGAGTGTTAGTGAAGATATTACTAATGAGGTTAGGGAATCTCCTGATGCCCCATTGGTTAAGGAGTTGGTGTCAAATGATAAGTTAGAGAATAAAACTGTTTTTTTCCTACTGTTGCTAAGATATAAATATTGTTACCTAAACACCAATAAAACCAATTAGGAAACCATGTTAAGTATGATGAAATTACAGTTCACAAAGTCACTAGGGAAGTTATCAAGAAACTGGAATAATCAGAAGTCCCAACAGCTAGGAAGTGAATTTATGATGTACAATAAAGCTTGTTTTGTCTGTGGAAGTTTTGACCATGTGCAGGCTAACTGTAATTACCATCAAAGGGAAATGGTGGTATCTGGGAATAATTATACAAGGGTGAATTACAATTATTCTGCTAAAAAGGCTCACCCTAATGCTCACATAACATGGTTTCCATTGAGCAGTTTTAATGAAAACTGACACTAAGAATCACTTAGATACTTCTAGGCCTGTTAATACTTGCTCATCCCAAAACTACAATTTATAGTGCTAGACCAATGTCACATTTTTCTAAATCAGCACAATCAACTGTAAAGAGGCCCTATCAAATAAGAACAACATTAACTAACAAAATCAGCCAAAAAGTTAATACTGCTAAGGGAAAATTTTATACTGCTAGGCCAAAAGCAGTTAATACTGCTAGGCCAAATTCAGCAGTAGTTAATGCTGTGAGGGCAAATCAGGTTAATGTTGTTAAGGCCTCAGCATGTTGGGTTTGGAGACCTACCAAACTTAATAGTGCATCAATTACTTTGAAGAGACATAATTATGTTGATGCACGAGGCAGATCCAAGTCAGTGATGGCTTGGGTCCCCAAAGGAAACTAATTTCCTTATTTTTATGTGCAGGGTCATCCATAAAAAGAAGATCAAGGCTATGTTGACAGTGGATGCTCAAGGCACATGACAGGGAACATGTCCTATCTCTCAGACTTCAAGGAATTTGATGGAGGATATGTTACCTTTGGGGGAGGAGCCAAAGGAGGGAAAATTACTAGTAAAGGAACTCTTAAAACTAGTAAGCTTGATTTTGAGGATGTGTACTTTGTCAAGGAGTTACAGTTTAACCTTTTTAGTGTTTCAGAGATGTGTGAAACAAAAATAGAAAGAGTGACTTTGTGAGCTAAAAGAAATGAGAGAAATTGGTGAGAATGAAAAACAAAAAGAGAGATGTGTGAAACAAAAATAGAAAGAGTGACTTTGTGAGTTAAAAGAAATGCAAGAAATTGGTGAGAATGTGTTAATACAAATAATGTCTAAAAACGTTATTTATATTATTCGACCTCTCAATGTTTTGATAATAACATAATGTGAAAACGTTTACGATAAAATTATACGTTTATAAATTACTAATCATAAAATTCTATTTCTAAGATTAATCACTTAAGGTATGGATAAACAAATCATTAAAAATGATTAGTGATTAAGAAAATATCTTCCTTAAACCTTACATTTCTACAAATGTGTTTTTATAAAAATATAAAAACAAAATATTTATTCATTAAAAGAAATGTTTTATTAAAAACATAAAATTTGAAATTCAAATTTTTCCCCCCAAAATAGAAGGTTCTATAACAGATACAACCTTCACCACAAAAGGACAAAAAAGGGAGCGAAGTCTAGTGGCGGCTCCCTTTTAGGCCTGGCGGCCCCCTTATATATAAGGGACCGCCAGGACCGCCACCAGCAACGGTCATTTTTTGTCCCCTATAAATACTGGGCCACCCCATCTGAAAAATAGAACCTCTTGCCACGAATTTTCTCAGATCCATTTTTCTCTCTTCTTCCTTTCTTTCTAAAACACATATCTTGATCACTAACATACCTTGATCTTGTTTCAAGTGATTAATTCTTTCTTCCTCCCTTCTTCTTCTTCTTCTTCTTCTAATCAAGTGCAAGAGAAGAACAATCGTATTCTTCTATATACGATTTGTTATCAAGTGATCTCTCTCTTCCTCCTCAAGATCACATATCTTCATTACATTTACTTTGTGTTGTTGTGTAAATTGGATTGAGTGTAGATCCAATAGTGTGAATTGTGTATTGGTGTGATTTGGATTGTGTGTCAATCCAAGGGTATATATCTTGTGAGTGTATAAAGACTTTGTGAAGTCTTAGATTGGTTCTAGCTAAGATTAGGACTCGACATCTAGCTTAGTGTCGGAAAAGAAAGTAAGCGACGTGTAAACGGTTTTCTCCGCCTAAAGGGAGCTTGTTGACATAGTAAAATCTTGAGTGGAGTACTCGAGGAGTGGAGTAGGAACGAAGAGGTGCTTCGTTGCCGAACCACTATAAATCTTGGTGTCTTGGTTTGATCGTTTCTTTCCTTATCCCTTTATATTATTATTGTTCATTTAGTTCATTACATTAGATAGTTTTTGTTGTGATTCATATTGTTGATTGATTGACATATAACTCGAATCAAACCGTTTTATAAGCAAAGAATTTTAAACCGGTCAATTAACCTGTAAACTATTCAACCCCCCTTCTAGTTTCCCACAATTGGTAGTATCAAGCAAGGCCAACTCAAGATTTTTAAAAATATTGTTATTTTAAAGCTTGGATCGATCTATGGATTCCGACAAAATATCTAAAAGGTCAAAACTATGCAAAGACCACCACTTATATAAAAATCGAAATTTTTATCTATAGGAAAAAATGATTTAGAGACATATGTTAAATCAAAGATCTTAGAACTTTGCATGTTATTCCAAAGTGATTTTCAACCCAATATTTCAAAATCTCGGATAACAAACTGGAAGAGGTTTGTCCTTTTTTGAAAAACAAACTGATGATCTTAAAAGAAGGCTTGCGAAAAATAACGAAGTCAAAACAAACGTGTAAACTATTCAACCCCCCTTCTAGTTTCCACAATTGGTATCAGGAGCAAGGTCACTCAAGATTTTTAAAATATATTGTATTTTAAAGCTTGAATCGATCTATGGATTCCGACAAATATCTAGAAGGGAAATCTATGCACAGACCACTACTCTTTGAAAGCGATAGTTTTTTTATTGGAAAAATAGATTCGAGACATATGTTAAATCAAAAGATCTAGATCTTTGACATGCTATTACCAATTGTGATTTTCAACCTATTGTACAAAATCCGAAAACCAAATTAGGTGAGGTTATCCCTTTTGAAAAACAAACTGATGATCTCAAAAAGAGACTTGCGAAAAATAATGAAGCAAAAAGGGTTATTTACAATGCTTACAGGTAGTGCAATGCGAAAAATAATGAAGCAAAAGTTGAAAGGAAATTTATTGCTTTAAAGGCTAAGAAAGAATCTAGTGATGAAGAGTGTTCGACTTCCGATAGTGAAGACGAAGAGTACGCCATGGCAGTAAGATACTTCGAGAAGTTCTTTAAAAGATGAGGTAGATTAGTAAGTCAACCTCGGAATGACAAAAAGACATTCTAAAGAAGCCGTGATGACAAGAACGGTAAAAGTGATAGAAAATGCTTTAGATACGGCGATCTGAATTATCTTATTAGAGAATGTCCAAAACCACCAAAAGATAAGAACCAAAGAGCTTTTGTCGGAGGCTCTTGGAGCGATAGCGTTGAAGAAGATGATGAGAAGGTCAAAGATGAAATCTTTCTTGTAGCTCATGCATCAAGTGAGGTATGTTCCAAATCCTCCTACTTTAGTGATGAAAATTCATCAATTGATAATTTAGCTTTAGACAATGAATATAATAAATTATGCAAAATGAGTCTAAAGATAATCACTAAGAACAAAATGTTAAAACATACTAGAAATAGTCTAGAAAATAAGCTTAGAAAATTAAAAGATAAATTGTCCATACTCAAGAAAAACAAAGGAGTTGATCTCGATTGTGCAAAGTGTCATGCACTTAAAATTGAGAATGAAAAGCTCAAAGAAGAATCCACTAGATTAAACAAATTTGAAAAGAGTACACACTGATTAAATGAAATGTTAAATAATCAAAAACCCCTCGGTGATAAATTAGGTTTAGGGTTTAATTCATTTGAAGCACCATCTAGTGGAACTTAGGAAATAAAATTTGTGAAAGCTCAGAAAAAGGCGTATTCTGATGGAGGTCCCATAAATATGGGCGGCCCCCAAAATAATTATGGGACCACCACCAGCAACACCTGGATCTGAGAAAATTATGTCTTTTAAAAAATCCATTTTGGGTCCTAGACCAAAACACATAACTGTAAACAAAGTCAAAGTTCCCGTTGCTAGTATCAATGAAGTCAAACAATTATATAAGCCATTGTCAAAACCCGAAGTTGGATTTTCGAAACCAAACTTTAGGTCAAAAACTCCACCTCCTAGAAAAGTTAATAATAATTTTCCTCGTTCTAAAACACCGCAATCAAGAAGACATGTTGGTCGACAAAACCAACCTCATGGCTTTCCGGTAACTTGGAACAACTTTCCACGACAAAGTTACATGCCATGGGAAATGTGTCTTCCATTCTCACATCCCAACCAATTGCATCAAATGCAAGGGATGTTTGGCACTAACAACTTTAGACCCATGAGATATTGGGGACCAAATGTTTGAGTTATTGTCTTATATAAATAGATATGCCTTGGAGTTTACTTGGAGCCCGGCGAATGGATCAAGGATAGCGGATGCACTAAACATACGCGTTCTCGCAACCAAAAGTCTTCTCCCCTTTACATAGGATACAATGGAAGGTATATCAATTTTTTTAGTAATTTACTTTTTGGTAATGATGATTGGCAAAGATTACGATTTCTAATGACTCTTCAAATAGGTATAATGTTGAAACATGTTGATAACTTAGGATATAATTTGCAAGTTAGGACAAATAATACCTCATAACAATAAGTGTGAGAGTAACTTTCTATGCTGAACTTGATAGTGAAATCATAAGGATGGTAAGTCATAGGTAGAGGTATTTGGAAAGAACAGGCATTATTATGTGTGAAAATTAGGAAAGAAGCCAAAGGATTAAAAATTTAAATTTTGTTCTACCAATGATTGATGGAAATTCCACCTTGTGGGCAGAGGAGGGATTAGGACATGTCAATATGCGTCTCAATTCATCGTTTGGCCTCTAAGAAATTAGTTAGAAACGTACCATAAAGCTGTAAGTTTGATCAACCATTTTTGTGATGCTTGTAAAATGGGAAAACAAGCTCACGCTAGTCACAAAGCTAAGAATGTAGTCTCAACGACTAGATGCTTAGAACTTCTCCATATGGATCTCTTCGGTCTATCCGCCGTTACGGAGTCTTTACAAGAGGGGAAAACCGTTTACACCCTAGTCATAGTAGATGACTACTCTAGGTATACTTGGACTAGATTTCTTAAGGATAAAACTTAATCTTTTGATCAATTCGAAATATTTAGTAGGAAAATCCAAAACCAATTAGGTTGTTCAATAGTGTCAATAAGAACCGACCACGATAGAGAATTTGATAATGAGGTGCAATTTGGTGAATTTTGTAATGCCAACGGTATTACACATAACTTCTCGGCTCCACACACTCCTCAATCAAATGGCGTGGTTGAAAGGAAAAATAGAACACTTCAAGAAATGAGGAGGGACTTGTTGATTAGAGCAAACGTTACACAAAATGTTTTGGGTTGTAACTAGTGTAAAATACTTCAACATACATTCTCAACTGAATTCTCATTAGAGCCATTCTAGGAAAAACACCTTATGAACTCTTAAGAGGTAGAAAATATATGCTAGAGTATTTTAGAGTGTTTGGAAGTAAATGCTTTATTTTGAACACAAAAGACTACCTTACCAAATTTGACCCAAAGTCATATGAAGGTGTCTTTTTAGGTTATTCTCAAAATAGTAAAGCCTATATCATCCTAAACAAACACACTAGAAATGTCGAAGAATCACTTAACGTGACATTCGATGAAACTCCTCCACCCTTTAAGACATCACCCTTGGTGGGTGATGACTTAGATGAAGAAGAAGCAATTAAGGTCACCAAAAAGAAAAACCTAGAAAATAACATTGTGGATGAAACTTTAGAGATTGATGAAATAGTCAACATTAAGGAATCTAGGAACCATCCATTAGAAAATGTCATAGGAAACCTTAACCAAAGAACCCTTAGGTCACAATCCCAAAACCAAAGTAACTTCTTTTGTTTTATATCAACTATAGAACCTAAGAATGTGAATGAAGCGTTAGGAGATAAAAGTTGGATAGTCGCCATGCAAGAAGAATTAAATCAATTCATTGCTAATGATGTTTGGGAGTTAGTTCCTCAACCTAGGAATATGACAATCATAGGAACTAAGTGGAAATAAGTTAGATGAGAACGGTATTGTTTCTCGAAATAAGGCTAGGTTAGTTGCTCAAGGCTACAACCAATAAGAGGGCATCGATTATGATAAAACTTATTCCTCGGTTACTAGACTTGACTCCATTAGAATATTATTAGCTTATGCTTGTGCCTTAGATTTTAAACTATTCCAAATGGATGTAAAAAGTGCATTCCTGAACGGTTTTATCAATGAGGAGGTATACGTGGCACAACCTCCGGGATTCATTGATTTTAAAAAACCGGATCATGTTTATAAATTAAAGAAAGCTTTATATGGTCTTAAACAAGCACCCAAAGCTTGATATGATAGATTAAAAGCTTTCTTTATTAAACATGAATATAAAATGGGAATGGTAGATAACACTCTTTTTACTAAGAAGAAAAGTTCAAATCTCATCATTGTTCAAATATATGTCAATGACATTATATTCGGTTCGACTTGTCAAGACATGTGTGATGAATTTGCCAAAATCATGCATGACGAGTTGGAGATGAGCATGATGGGTAAACTTAACTTCTTCCTTGGATTACAAATAAAACAAATAGAAGATCATATCTTCTTTAATCAATCTAAGTATATTAAAGAAATGTTTAAGAAATTTGTTACGAGATTCTTGTAAAAACCCCGTTATTTAGGTCATTGTTTTCCGATCTCTAATTTAGTTTTTATTTTTTTTAAAAAAAAATTTTACTTTTTATTAATTTTAGTTGTTTTTATTAAAAATCATCGTTTTAATTATTTACGAGCCATGCTTAGAATTATTATCCGTCTTAAACCCTATGTAATTTAAAATTTTAGAAAAGTATTCCGTTTAATGTAGAACTATTTTTTATTTGTCGTTTTTACTCCGTTTGGATCCGCCTTAACTTGCGTTATATTTTAAGTTTAATAACCGTTAGCTCAAAACACATACCTATGCTTAAAAGATTATACCCTAAACATAACAATTATAATTATAAAACTCACTCAACCACAAATTCACCTCCCTTGTGGCGTGCATAAGGAAGAATGAATAGCAAGACACTTGTCTTGCTTAATAGTTCTAGTAATGCATGTACAATTTTATAAACCCTTTCTTAACAATTTCTCTATTTTCTGTGATAAAAAAAACTCATACACCTCTCTTGCTCTCTCTATATGTCGTACAGCTTCCCCCTCAATAAACCACTATTACAAAAAATTTCTACATCAATCTCTTGTTATTCTTGCACCATTTTGTTACTCATATTATAAGCTATCTTTAAAGATCATAGAACCTTATGTTTGTAATGTTTAGGGGCTGTTCTAAAATGTTATATTGAAGGGGTTACGCATGTCATGGAGATGATGTTCTAGGTATAGATTAGTGATTATTGAGCTTGGTGTTGTTGGTGGTTTTTGGTGGACTTGTTGGAAGTCTTTCAAAAGTTGATATAGGTTATAAAGGGGTATTGATTTGGGTAAAAATTAAGTGTGAAGGCTGAGATATTGCTTCGATTTTGGTTACTTATATTGGTATTGTTGGGTCAAAACTTGGAGAACTAAGGCGTAGAGGTGGTGTTGATTATTGTGGTCATTTTTGCTATTGTAAGGCTCTATTTTGTTTTCTTGAATCTCTCTTATAAAAGTTATATTTTGATGTGATTACCTACTTTAAAATATGCATTTTTATGTTATTAAGAGATGTGACAAAGTGGTATGGCATTTCATGCACTTTTGGTGAGGTCAAATCAATGAGAGCGAGTGTTGATAAAGTGGTATTTTTGGGACTGTTTTAAGTCAGCAAATTGTTGGTCTTATCCTGTTCTCTTGACTCCTAGGATTTCTACACTCTCTAGCAAAATGTCCCAACTTATGACAATTGAAACATTCCACCTTTTTCTTGTCATAACCAGCAGTATCACTTCCATTGATGATAATCTTTTTACCAGTTCTCTGATAAAACTTTCTTGCTTTCATACTTAGCAATGCCAATTGCCACTTTAAATCCATTTCATCAAGATCATCTTCATGGATTTGCTCTAGGTCTTCATGAACAACTTGAGACCCATTGGGTTGAGTGGCCAGATAAGCATATACTGTGGCATCACTGAGACAAGCAGTACTATTATTAGTGCTAGCAGTACTAACAGGAGTACTACCAGTACTAACATGAACATTAGCAGTATTAACATCATTTGTACTGCTATGACCTGAGAGAAAGGCCAAATTCTGAGAGCCTGAGTTTGAGCTAGAGATTACACTTCTTTTGACTTCTGGTTCAACAATCTTAAAATTGTTGTAAAGATCATCAAAACTTATTGAGCCCAGATCTGATTTGTTCCTCCAGACCACAACATGCATACCCCATTCAGTAGGAAGACTTCTTAAGAATTTCAGGTTAAGTTCTTCTGGAGTGATGATTTCACCTAAGATAGTTAACTGGCTTACAATTTTCTGAAGCCTGTTAAAGATAGAGTCAAGTGACTCTGAGCTAGAAGCATTGAAGGTTTCATACATCTGCTTTAAGAGTGTCTTTTGAGTCTTCTTGGTGGCTTCATTACCACCAAATCTTGCTTCTATGGCTTCAAATAAAGACTTGGCATCCTTGTGTTTATTGAAAGTAAGTAGATGCTCACTTGGAAGTGTCATCATCAGGATGCTTCGGGCTTTAAGATCATTCTTCTTTAGGATCTTCTGTTCAGCAGTAACAGCACCAGGTATTGTTGTAGTAGATGTACCATCTTCGTTTGTAGTGGTTCGAGCTACTGGCTTGAAAGAGTTGCCTTCCTCTATGATCTCCCAGAGAGCATAATCTTGAAGTTGAATATATGACTCTATTCTGAGTCTCCATGTGTCATATTCACCTTGCTTGAGAAGTGGCAGTTTTGCAAGAGAATTGTTTTGGGTATTTTCTAGATCCATGGTTTTTGATATAGGGAATGAACAGAGAGATGGATCTAGTTTGTTTCTTCTAAATCAAGGTTTCAGAACACCCGCTCTGATACCACTTGTTGGTTCCAATTGAATGGATCTTTTATTAGCTTAGATAAATCTAAACAACTAGATTAGAAACCTTGTGGTGTATATATAAAGACTATGCGGAATTAATCTTTATATACTCAGAAGAAACAATCAAACAATGAACACAGAACTTTCACAAAGCTTTTAATATATTGAACAAACCACAAAACAACTATATGTTTTGCCTTACAATGAAAGACTCTAACTATTATATTAATTGGACGACTATGAAAGTATATGAAAAAGAGATATGTCTAACTATGTCGTAGGGTTCCTTTTATACACTAAGGAAAACCCTAATAGGCTTACAAAACGCGTTAGAAGATTATGCAAAGATCATGCATATCTATTCCTAATTTATCTCATACATATCTCATAAGCAGTACTAATATACTAACTAACAGTACTAACTATAACTAGCAGTACTAACTATTACTACTAGCAGTATTAAGTCCTTCAGCAACATTATCTTGTAGAAGCTGTTTAATTCCCAACAATCCTCCCCTAAACTTATGATTTACCTTTAAATCTTAAGTTTCTTGAATTAAAGCTCTTTAATTTTGAGAGGATTCTTTCAAACACTTTAGCTTCCTTTCCTGTTAGCTTTTAAAAATTCTTCATAACTAACTCTATTCTGCAATCTGAGATTTGATAAACTTTATAAGCTCATGTGCCATAGTACTTTCTTTTTCTGCTTCATTCTTCAAGTTGATCATCTTCTCCAAGATTTCCTTCTTCAGTGGATACTTCTTTTCTACTAACATGTTGATCTGTATTGATGTATCATCTAAGAATAAAGAGTGACCACCATTGTATTCATGCAATTTTCATCTCAGTAACTCCTAATACTGTTGGTTCAACTATATGTCATCTTCTTGATTCGGATCAAATATCATCCTAAGATCTCCCCATAGATCTAAATCAGGACCTTCAAGTGGATGATCTTTAAATCTTTCTTGAACCAAGCTGTAGATTTGACTTAAATCTTGTCTATCAAGTCTTCTTAACAATGCTTGAATGTCTCCATGAAAGCTTGAACTTCCATTTGCTCTTGTAATCTTGCAGACTTCAGAATCTTTTGCTTCTGTCATTCCAAGCAAGATATATTCCCAATTTACAATATTATGTTTGTCGCAAAACTCTAAATTTTCCATTTTAATGAATGAAAAGTTGATTAATAATCTGGAATTTTGTGAGAAGTAAAAGATTTGAGCTTATCATGAAACCTTATAAGCTAGGTTGTTGGCAGAAATATATCAACGGCTCTTAAATTAATTTTGTTATGGCTCAAACAGTACTAACAGTCACTTAGCAGTACTAAGTTTGGTCTAGCAGTACTAACTTGAACCTAACAGTACTAACTTCTCTCAGCAGTAGAAATATATCCCCAGCAGTACAAACTTAACACTAGCAGTATTAAGCTTATACCTAGCAGTATTAACACCAAGCATAACTTCTTGTACTCTTCTTCAAATATAGACATGCTCATAGTTCATACCTTATAAGTTTGTCATACTCTACTCATGCATTTTTTATTTCTTCCATCCTCCCCTGTTTGACAGGATCCTCTAAAATCAAATACTCTTATGCATCTGAAATCAAAACTTGAGCTTGTCATCCAATCTTTTGACTTTCTTCATCAACATTGTTAGAGTCTGAGCATGAGACTCCTTAGACTGTTTAAGAGCATTTTCCAAAATGGTAACTTTATCAATCAATTTGGTACACAAATCCATCAATTCTATAAGTTTCAGATTGTCCTCTCCACTTCCAAGTGTGTAACCTTTTGAGAGAGGTGGATCATTGGACTTATAGTTTATGGCAAACTACCAGCCATAAACGGATTTGATGATTATTTACCAGTTGCCGTTTGCCCTGGAATAGCCAATGCTTTATTGCAAAAACATGGTGCATTGATAACCATATAGTTTTTAGCAAACTATCAGCTATCAACAGGTTGATTAGTCTTTACCAAGAACTTTTTGATCCTGGACTAGCCACCTCTTAACCATGAAGTAAGGTGAGTTGAGAACCCTATAATTTTTGGTAAATTGTCAACCATAAACGGATTTGAAAAGTCTTTACCACAAACCGTTTGCTTATGGACTAGCCAGTTCTTATGCCTGTTAAGCATGGTGAATTGATGACCATTTGTTGTGTGGTTGTAAAACCAACACTAAAAGACCATCCATTTTATCATCAAAGTCCTCATCAAATCCAACTATACATCTTTTTATAACCTGCAAATGTTAAACTAAAACATAGAAAATACAACAACAATACTAACATAGCAGTATCAAGTATAATTAGCAGAACTAACTATACTTGTCACAAGAGAATTAATTTCTCTTGGGAACCCAAGCCATTACTGACTTGTTTCTACCTGTTGGATCAACATAGTTAAATTGCTTACAAATACATGATCCAGTATTCTTGTAGACATGATTTATCATCTTTATTTTAGGTCTCCATGCCCAGTATGCTGTAGGCTTAACAGGTTTTGGGTTTAAAAGAAAGAAAAAAATGTTTTACTAAACTAAGTTGGGTTGGACTAGGACTTGTAGGATTTAGATTAAAACCCAAACTTGGCCCATCTTTTTGCCCTTTATCATGCCGTTCCGAATTCAACTTTCTCCAAACACTAAGAAATTGATTTTCACTTGTGGATCTAAGAAACTTTCAAGAGTTGTGGTTTAGGTGCTAATCATCAAGGTAAGTGTGTTCATCCTAGTTTAAATAATGCATTCATGTAACAAAATCAATGATGGATTCTAGGGTTTTATAAAAATTTAGAATATTAATGATATTTAATGATGATAGAATGATCAGGGCTTGATTAGGGTCATGATCATGCAGTTGGTTAGGTTAGATTTGCGTTAAAAACTTGATTTAGGGTGAGAAAAATTTAGGGTTGTGTTTACGAGTGAATATCTCCATGATGTAATAGGTTTTTGAGTGCTTCTGGACTCTAAACAATAGACTATTGAATGTACTTTCCAGAAAATCCGGCCTCGAAAGTTTTTAAGGTCGGGAAGTCATTCAAATGTTGGTTACACTAAAAGTTGTCAAAACTGTAAATACGGGTCAAATTTGGATCATGTTTAGGAGGGTAAAACCCTAACTTAAAATTCGAATTAAGATTAACCCTTCAATAGTAGTTAAGTTCATATGTCTATGGTGGAATTTTTTTTTTTTTTTTTTTTAAAAAATTCCCTGTTAATAAAATTAGCCTCTGAAAGCATGTCTAAGTATCGTAGTTAGAGTGATATTTTTTAGTGTGCATTCAGATCCGAATTGGGACTTTTATGAACTTTGATTTTCTTAGGAGTACTTGTGCATGTAAATGGATTTTGGGAATCCAATGGTAGTTAGAGAACACATAAAGGAACATAGATGATTTTTGGTATAATTTATAAATGTCATTAAGTAAGGGTTTTTGGTACGTAAAGAGACTCTAAAATTCTGCAATTCTGAATTAATTGTAAGTAGCTAGTGTAAAGTGTTAATAAGATGGTTAAGGTTGGGCATGGTGTTGGGGTGACCCACTGATGGTTACTAAACCTATATTACATCGATCAAAAAAAATTGTAAAGTTTTCCCGGGCGACATGTCGCCCGGGAAAGTGAGCGGGAAAAAATGCCGCCAAGATTTTCGTTGAGTTTTACGGTCAAATTTTAACCAACTTATCCCGGGCGACATGTCGCCCGGGAAAATCTAACCAAACTTTGACTAAAAAGTCTATGAGAATTGTTGCCACGTCGGACGGTTTTTTGTCGTTTAGTGTGCTTTCCCGGGCGATATATGTCGCCCAGAAAAACTTGGTCATCTGTTCTCCTTTTTCTTGTAGTGCGTTTAAAGCAACAGTTGCTTTAAACGGTGGCAGGACGTGGCATTGGATTGGGATGTTGGTGTCGGAAAAATTGTTGGGTTTGTATTGGATGTTAACTCAATCAGTTCGATGGAATCCAACTTACCGGAGAACTTTCAAACAACGACTTGCTCAAAGGTTTGAGTTTTTATTTGTTTACTCTTATTGGTTGGTATAATTTTGTTTTATTGCCTTTTTTTTTAAGTTAATCATTATTTTAGAAAACGTTTTCTTACCCTAAAAGTGATATTAACGTGTAATATGTTAGGGGTATGGAAGTATTATGTCTTGTAATCAAACTTTGTAACAACATAACAAAGTTTTGAACTCATACATGATAAGATTAAGATAATAATAGTTTTTTTTGAACAAATTAAGATAATAATAGTTAATATGACCGAATACATGAGAGGTACATGAGACGTAGAATGTAGACAGTCATATTTTTACTCGGGATAAAGAAATGTAGACTGCTTCTGCTTCTAGATATGAAAACCGACTTTGTTTTAGCTTTTTATTATGCAAAGTTTTAATTTTAACTTTATGATAATAGATAATATAAGTGGACTCGCGATGTGATATCTTGTTTCGTGACAAAAGATTGACAAAGACTACACCAACAAATATGAAGGACTATAATTTGCTTCGTTAATCATGCATTGACTTATAAAAATGTACACAAATTTTATTATTATGTTTCGTGTTTTCAAGTTATAAGAAGAAAACAATTTTCTAATTATATACTTCTTGCTATAAACGTTTGATCATTGATTTGATCTTTTCTATATTTGGAATTAATGATTTTGTAGAAATAACCCAATAAATCCTACAGTAATTTCTTCTTTGGTACCTTGATCTTTCTAAAAATAGAAATAACCACGATTGTTTCTGTTTTTAATTTTTTCTTTAATAATAGAACTAACTTTTTAAATGGTCCAAATTAACTTTTTCTTAAGATTTGCAGATGCCAATCATCGACAACCGAATGATTTTGGAAAAGATAACATATTCGTTCTATCATGTGGTAAGTTGTGTAATTTGGTCAGTAGTGCTTGGATTCTAATTGAAATGTTAATAATTTAATATAACGGTATTTAACAATATTTTCTCGTATAGTATACTCACATTCAGAAATAATTGAGGTTTTACATAGAATTTTTAAGAGTCAATGAGTTGAATAAAAAACCTATCTAAAGTCTAAACTTATTCTTAAAAAAAAGTACAGTATAGTTTGGTACATGTTCTTATCATGTTCGACCTTAAACTGGTTCTTAAACACGACATTTATTGATTTATACTATTAACTTACTTAAATAATGTAGTTTCATTTTAACGAATATCATGTTTTAGATCGTACATAACATGATATGGTCCAGGTACGGAAACAAGTTACCTGGTGTGGACATATTCGTATGCATGGCTGACCCCGTGATCGAGCCACCAATGCTGGTGATTAGTACTGTTTTATCGGTTATGGCTTATGACCTATGTAGCATCGAAACGGGAACGGCTAAGGGATACGGGAACGATACGGGAACGGGAAACGGCAAAAATCAAAAATTCCCGATACGGGAACGGCATAGAAACGACAAGAAAAAAATATAAAAAAATTAAAAATATAATAAAGAAAATCCAAAATAGATGTAAATTGTAAACTCTAAAAGTACTACATCTTGCAAAGGTAATTAATTATCAATAATGAAATCATTTTCAAATTCCGGTTCATCTAGTGAGAGATCGGCAAACTCCAAAAATCCTACATCTTCCATTGAATCAAAAGCATCTCCACCAACATCCCACATCTTTTCATCATCATTCGGATTCCTTGACAAAAGTCGGAGATTATTATGGATGAAAACCAAGTCTTGAGCACGGCTTGTAGTCAACTTGTTCCTCCTAAGCGAGTGAATAAATGCATAAGTACTCCAATTACGCTCAACACAAGAAGATGAAGTAGGTTGTCCAAGTAATCTAAAAGCCAAAGTCTGGAGAAATGGAGTTTGAGCACCAATGTTAACCCACCAACTCTTGGGTTTCATAGTACCCATCATTGAAATGCTTGTTAAATCAGAAAAAACTCCACTCTTCATTGAAAACATTGCATACTCATTAAGGACCATGCTATGCTCATCAGCACTAGGAAACAACCTTCGAAAACAATTTATCCTTTCTTGTGAAATTTCTGCATCCCTATGTGGAGCACTTCTTGTAGAATCCTCGAGTAACCATACATCACTATAATATCTATAATATTTAAAAGTCAAAACATAAGTATATAATAGTAATCAAGCATATAGTTTAAAATCATATACCTTGGATTTAAAGAGTGAGCTAAACAATGTAGGGGAGTGTTATTCTTCATCCATCGAGCCACTAAAATATCTTTTACAACATCATAAAAGAGACTTCTTTGAGATGTTGGACGTTTTTCTTTCTTGTAGATCTCAAACTTCACTTTCTCAATCATCGAATCCCACATCTCATACACCAAGTGCAAACATGGTTTGTCGGTGTCACAAGCTCTAATCATATCATATATAGGTCCAGTGAAACTAAGAATATATGATACTTTATCCCACCATTCATCATTCACAATCTTTTCTTTAACAAAGTTTGCTTTCGCAGTGTCATCTTCTCTATAAGAAGACCATTCTTCGCTTATGACCATAGCTTGAAGACCCGTTTTGATAAGTTTCAATCTCTTAAGCATCACAATGATGGAGGCAAAGTGAGTATCAGCAACTGAAAGCAGTCTAAGAGGAGTAAACTTGGATAAAATTAAGAGTCTCATGTTATGGTTCATGATGAAAATTTTTTATTGCAAGCGCATCCCCGTGAACATCCTTTATCCAGCTGCACTGTTCATATGCTAGTGCATTTATTTCCACATTACTTGGTGAACTAATGTTCTTCATAGCAAGATTAAGTGTATGAACAACACATGGTGTCCAATAGATGTGAGGAAACTGACTCTCTATAAGTTTTCCAGCCGCCTTACAATTTGCTGCATTGTCAGTAATGATTTGCACAACATTTTGATGCCCAATTTCATTGATGACTTCTTTCATCAAATTAGCAATAAAAAATCTATCTTTTACTTCCCCAAAACAATTCACTGAGTTTAGAAACAATGGACCATTACCTGAGGTAGCCATGAAATTGATTAGAGGCTTTCTTGTAGGATCACTCCAACCATCACTCACAATACTCACACCTTTTTCTTTCCATGTAGACCTAAGGGGTTCCAATTGCCTATGGACATTCTCCTTTTCTTTTTGTAGTAAGGTTGTTCTGAGCTTATTATAACCAGGAGGTACATAACCATCAATTTTGTTGGCAGCAGCAAATTGAAAAGCCCTAAGATAGTGTGGATTTCTTGCAAGATTAAAAGGCAAACCTCCGGTATAAAACATCCTTGCTATTTCTTGATCTAGTTGGTCCCTAATTTCAACACCAAAAGCTCTTTCAATAGGTGTTGAACTACCTTTTCTTTTCTTAAATCCAACACCAGCTTCACATGGCAACGCGACTTCTTTCGCGTTTGACTCGGCTTTCTTCTTCTCATACGCTTCTTCTGCCCGTTTCATCATTTGTTTTTGACCAGCTGTTACGGACTGGCAAAGAGAAATCCCAAAACCTATAAAGAACAACACATAAAATAATATAGCCTACTGTATATAATATATATATCATTCACTGTCCATCTTTTATAGCACTGTATATATCATCGCTGTCCATCAAAACTTTTCGCAACATGCATACACTTCCATCTTTTATAGCCTACTGTATACATTCAAGATATATCATACGCTGTCCATCTTTAAACTACTACTAAAATTGACGACATAGAAAGGGTTTTGTGGGATTGAGCATTACCTTTTATACCAAGCAAATGTGCTTTAACCCTTGAATACGATCCTTGTCTAGTTTCACCGCAAAACTTGCACGAAAACTTCCATGCTCCTCCTGATGCACCTATCTTTTGGAGTTTAGTCATATGTTCCCACAATGGAGGTTGATCTCGATCTGTATCTGATGATCCTTGTGTTTGTTGTTGTGTTTCTTGAGAAGCCATAATTGATAATACTATAGTATGGATGATTTGTATGGATGATGAGAGGGCAGGCACAGAGACGATGGAATATATATCAACGTGTATATGTATATGCCCTAGCCCTAGTTTACAACGGTTGGGTTCCCACTTCCCAGACTATGGAATAAAAAAAGCCCATTAATACCCCAAAAAACCAAGAAACGGCTGGGAAACTCCAACCGAAACTCCAGCCGAAACGTTTCGGATATTTGGAAACGTTTCCTACGCGTTTCGCCGGCGTTCCCGTTCCCATCACGTTCCCAAACGGGTACCCCTACCATTTTGGCGTTTCGGTGCATCATAGATTGAGAGTTGGTTGCTAAAGACTTGATTGAGGTGAGTTCTCGTAGCCCTACTTTTTACTGGTTTTTCCGTTGGGGGAAAATGATACTCAAATGTGTTTTGAAATGTTTTGAATTGATCTGTGCGAAATGTGGTTTTGTTTTTGGGATAAGTTATGTGCTTATGACTGCTATGTGACTATTATGTGATGCATGAGTGTTTGGATCGGATGGGTACGCCTACCCAATATTTGTATGATTGTTTGGATCGGAGGGGTACGCCTACCCGGTATTTGTGTGATTATTGGAGCGGATAGGTACGCCTACCCAGGTTTGTGTGTGGTCCTGCCCTAATTTTAGTGCTCCAGCTGGTAGGTTGAAAGAAGAGTAGTTTGGTGATTGATAGCAGACATAGAAGTATCCCGTGTGGAATTTCGTTTGAAGTCTTGCTTGCTTGTTGTTTGATTTTAGTTTCAGATGTTTTGGAATAAGTTTGGATTATGGTCCCTTGTGTGGGCATTTGAATAATTATAAGATATTGTTTATTTTAATTGCGTGAAGTAAAAGAAGAATAGTTTGGTGATGATAGCAGACTTAGAAGTATCTCGAGGGAATTGTTTGATGTCTTGCTGGCTTGTTGTTTGATGCTAGTTTTGATGGTTTTGGAATAATTGTAAGAGATTGTGTATTTTAGTTGCGATTGGGACATCACTTGAGTTTGTTCAAGGTTGATGGTCTTCATAGCATTTGGAGTTTATGCAATGTAGTTTTCTCTATTTTGTACCTTATGTTATGATTGATCATTATGTTGCATTCCCGAGTTTCCACCATTGTCGGGGTGTGACAGATTGGTAATCAGAGCCAAGGTTATAGAGAACTAGGTGGTTTGGCCTAGACTATAACCTAAGATCCGTCGTTTAGTTACGTATAGGATCTATGTGCGCAGTGTTCCGCTTTGGTGTGCCTTTGTGTGTTCATGGTTTGGTGCCTTAGTTATGTCAGCCATTGAAATGGGTGGGCTCAATATTAAATATGAATGGGAAAGGATGCGAATATAAGTACAGTGGCCAACGTTGTTATAAGCGTATCACAACTCACTCATACTTGATAATGTTGTTCACGTAAATCGATGTTGACACCAAAGGGTGGTGTTGCGTGTATATCTAGTTTTATATAGTAATATATTCTGTATATATGTGCGAGTCTTCCCACTTACCTAACGTTGCCGATGTTCTCCCTCGTTTGAATAATGCCACCAAGGGTAATGACCGAAGTGATGGCCGGCCTGCTGCCAAATCACTAAGAGGGGGAACAGGTGAACGGGTGGGTAGAGGTAGAAGGGGTAGAAGATCTAGGGAAGGTAATGATGAGCGTGTTGATGAATTGAATGGTCAAGGAAATGACCAAGGTATGGGAGCTAATGGGGGTGTAGAGGGAGTCAATGGGAATGTAGATGGAGCCGAAATGGGGTGCACCCGACTTATCAATGTTCCATTGCCACAATTTACAGAACCTTTTACCCATCGTGTTGGCTCAGGTTAGTAACCGAGGGAATGCTGGAAATCAGAATGGTAATGTGGTTAATGAGAACGTTCAGGAGAACGTTGAGGAGAACGTTGGGAATGTAATAGTGAATGGCAACCGGGTAGGTTGTTCATATAAGGAGTTCTTAGCTTGTAACCCTAAGGAATATGATGGTAAGGGAGGTGTTGTAGTTCTTACTCGTTGGATTGAGAAAATGGAGTCTGTGCATGATATGAGTGGTTGTAGTATTGACCAAAAAGTAAAATACACTGCTGGTTCATTTGTGGGTAAGGCTTTAACGTGGTGGAACTCTCAGATCTGCACGCTAAGCCGGGAAGTTGCTGTTAGTATGTCATGGAATGACTTTAAGTTTATGATGACACAAGAGTTTTGTCATAGTCATGAGATGAAAAGTTGGAATCTGGAATAGTTGTGGAATCACGCCATGGTCTGAGGCTAGCCATGCTGCGATATAATGATAGGTTTCATGAGTTGGCGTAGGTTAGTTCTGCATTTGTAACTCCTTGAGGAGTATGATATTGAGAGTATGTGTTTGGACTTGCTCAAGATCCATAGGGTTGAGCATCAACGGTGCCAAAGGATCTATACAAAAGGATGTGCAGCATTTCTTGGTGCGCTGAATGATGGTGCTGTTAGGAATGGATCAATTAAGAAGGTTGAGAAGAGAGGTAATGTGGGGGAACCTAGCAAGGATAGGAGTGGAAGGGATGATAATAAGAGGACTAGGACTGTGAATGATTTTGATACTATTGTTAAAACCCTGTAGGAAAGAAGAGAATAGGGTACTTGCCATGTGTACCACTGCCAACTCCTACCATGTACCCGGTGGGCCTTGTCGCACATGCTTTAACTGTAACCGCCCGGGTTATTTAGCAAGGGATTGTAGAGGTGTGCCGAGGAATGTGAATCCTGTCAATGCTAAAAACCGAACTGTTAGGGCATGTTATGAGTGCGATAGTACCGACCATGTCAGGTCAGCTTACCCTAGGTGGAATAGAGCACGAGGCCCAAAAGAAAATCATCCAAATCAAGTTGCTACTAATAACGAGGTTCAGGGTCGTGGAAACTAAGGGAACCAGGATAGGGGTGGGGCATTCATGTTGGGAGTAGAGGAAGCTCGCCAGGATCCGAACATTGTGACGGGTATATTTACTTTGAACAATCATTTTGCCACTACCTTATTTGACTCTGGTGCCGACTATAGTTTTGTTTCCACAACTTTCTTACCTCTGTTAGGCTTAGAGCCCAGTGACTTAGGTTTCAGATATGAGATTGAGATAGCTAGCGGGCAGCTAGTAGAGATTGATAAAGTTATTAAGGGTTGCAAATTTGAAATCGAGGGTCACGTCTTTGACATCGATTTGATACCTTTTGGACATGGGAGTTTTGATGTGATTATAGGTATGGACTGGTTGTCTAATAATAAGGCTGAAATAATTTGCCATGAGAAGGTAGTGAGGATACCACTACCGGATGGCAACGTGCTTAGAGTAGTAGGAGAGAGACTGGATGAGAAAGAGAGATTGTTGATGAGTGCTAAGTCTAGTGATAAGAAACAAGAAGAGATTGTTGTGGTTAGAGATTTTCCTGAGGTATTTTTGGATGACCTATCTGGATTACCGCATATTCGGGAAATTGAGTTTCGGATTGAGTTAATCCCTGGAGCAACGCCGGTAGCAAAGTCTCCTTATCGTTTGGCACCTTCTGAATTGGAGGAGTTGTCAAGACAACTCAAGGAACTCCAAGACACAGGTTTCATTCGACCAAGTTCGTCGCCTTGGGGAGCGTCGATGTTGTTCATTAAGAAAAAGGATGGTTCTTTTAAGATGTGCATTGATTATAGAGAATTGAACAATTTAACCGTTAAGAATCGTTATCCACTTCCTAGAATTGATAATCTATTTGATCAATTGCAAGGGTCGCAGTTTTTCTCAAAGATAGATCTTAGGTCTGCGATTACATCAGCTGAGATTGACGAGGATGACATTTCTAAAGACTGGTTTAGGACTCGTTTGGACATTTCGAGATTCAGTGTATGCCTTTGGTCGACTTAATGACCTTTAATATTATGGATTTGATGAATAGAGTTGTAGGCCGTATCTTGATTTGTTTGTGATAGTGTTTATAGACGATATCTTATTACTCTTAGACTCAGAGAGGAAGCCATGTAGACATTTAAGGTTAGTATTGGGACTGCTAAAAAAAGGAGAAATTGTATGCTAAGTCTTTTAAGTGTGAAATTATGGTAAAGGAGAAGTGTAGTTCCTTAGGGCTGTGATAAATGGGAATTGGGATTCATGTTTGACCCTAGATAAGATTGAAGCTGTTAGGATTGGAAAGCCCCTAGAACTCCGCTGAGGTTCGTTCGTTCTTTAGGATTGGCTGGATATTACAGTAGGTTCATTGAGAACTTTCTAGATAAGATAGTCTCTTACTATCTTGACCTCGAAGTGTAAGACTTTCGATTGCGGGAGATGAACATGAATTGGCATTTCAAACCTTAAAGGTAAGATGTGTAATGCACCTGTGCTAGTCTCCCCTGATGGACGGAAAATTTGTGGGTATATTGTGATTGATGCGTCCGGATAGGACTAGGCATGTGTTGTTATGCAAGAGGTAAATGTGATAGCCTATGCGTCTAGGCACGTGAAAATTTATGAGGAGTATTATTCTGCCCATGATTTGGAGTGGTTGCGTTGTGTTTGCACTTAAGACCTTTGTGGAGACATTATATGTATGGACAAAGAGTTGTTCATCTTATCAGATCGAAGAGTCTTCAACATATCTTTAATCAGAAAGAGTATATGCGACAACGTCGCTGGATAGAGTTGTTTAGTGATTATGACTATGAAATTCGCTACCATCCTGGTAAGGCGAATGTGGTGGCTGATGCCCTAAGTAGGAAGGAAAGAGTAAAGCCTAAGAGAGTTAGAGCTATGAATATGATCCTTCAGTCGAGTATCAAAGATAGGATACTGGCGGATCACAAGGAGGCTGTGGATGAGTTTGCAGTATTGCAGAAAGGTTTAGATGAGATGATAGAACAGAGAAGTGATGGAACTTTGTACTACCTGGATCAAATATGGGTACCTTTAAAGGGTGAGGTGAGAACCCTGATAATGGATGAAGCCCATAAGTCGAAGTACTCTATACACCCAGGAGCTGATAAGATGTATTATGATTTGAGAGATAGGTATTGGTGGCCTGGAATGAAAAAGGATATAGCTGAGTATGTTAGTAAGTGTTTAACTTGTTTGAAGGTTAAGGCTAAGCATCAAAGGCCATCTGGCTTGCTCTAGCAACATGAGATTCCCATATGGAAATGGGAAGGGATAGCTATGGATTTTGTGACTAAGTTGCCTAGGACTAGTAGTGGGCATGACACAATCTGGGTCATTGTGGACCGATTGACTAAGTCTGCTTATTTTCTACCTATGCGTAAGGATTATAAGATGGAAAGGTTGGCTAGATTGTATTTGAATGAGATAGTTGCTAGACATGGTGTGCCGATCTCGATTATATCAGATCGTGATAGTCGTTTCACATCGAGGTTTTGGCAGTCAATGCAAGAGGCATTAGGGACTCGTTTAGATATGAGTACAGCTTATCACCCTTAGCCCGATGGTCAGAGTGAGCGTACTATTCAGACTTTGGAAGACATGCTTAGATCGTGCGTCCTAGACTTCAGAGGGAGTTGGGATGTTCATCTTCTGTTGGTTGAGTTTTCGTATAACAATAGTTATCATTATAGTGTGAGATGTGCTTCGTTTGAGGCATTGTATGGTAGAAAGTGTCGTTCGCCAATTATGTGGGCTGGGGTTGGAGAAGGTCAGTTGATAGAACCTGAGTTAGTGCAAGAGACAACTGAGAAGATCTTGCAGATTAAGGATAGACTTAAGGCTGCGCGTGATCGTCAGAAAAGTTATGCTGATAAGAGGATGAAGCCTCTAAAGTTTAGCGTGGGTGACTATGTCTTGCTCAAAGTGTCGCCTTGGAAAGGTGTGGTACGCTTTGGGAAGAAAGGGAAGTTAACACCTAGGTTTGTTGGACCGTTTGAGATTATTGAGAAAGTAGGCCTTGTGGCCTATCGGTTAGATTTGCTTGAGGAATTGAATGGTGTACATGATACGTTCCACATGTCGAACTTTACGAAGTGTTTGGCTGATCCAACACTGAAAGTGCCTTTGGATGAGATTCGAGTTGATGTTAAGTTAAATTTTGTGGAAGAGCCTGTGGAAATTTTAGAAAGAGAGTTTAAGAAGTTGAAGCGTAGTTATTTGTAGGATTTCCTGCAGTCAAGGTCCGATGGGAATTTCAAAAATGTGGTCTTGAATTCACGTCATATCTAGGAACGTGAAGATTAGATGATATTGAAGTATCCCACATTTGTTTAGTGATGTTATAGTAGAACTTGCATTTGGGGGAAAAAATTCTTTTAAGGGGGTAGTGTAACCTTTGCCTTTTATGTGTTATGAATATTTTTATATAGTCCTTTGACTATTTGACTTTTAGTAAGTTTTATAGATTTTATGCCGTGTTAGGACGGTGGTTGATTTTTGAGTTTTTATGTTTTGATGATGAGGTTTATTGTTATTAATAATCCCATTTTGACAGGTATTATTTGTGTTATGTGTATGCCGGGGGGGTGGTTTGACCCGCTAGAATTTTTGAGAAATGCCGAGAAAAATCGAGTCTGACGTCGTTATGTTCAAAATGAGTTTTGAAGAGTGTTGTAAAGTGAAAATATGTCGTTGTGAACTACTCATAGTTAATGGAAAAGTATTTTTAAGTGATAAAAAAATTGCTTTTTTTTAATTAAATTTAGGGTAAATTGTCGGTTGAGTTTTACGAGTTATTTAAGTGATCCGACACGAAAAGAAAAACCTGAGGCCTCTTGGATTCTATGGCAGGTCAAGTAAGCATAAGGGGGACAGGTGGCTTAATTTAGCTATGTGTCCCCAAATATGTGCATTTATATTCTTCCAATAGAACTTTTCTCATAATCCTCTCTCATTTTTCAAAAAAATAAAACACACACAAGTCTGTGTGTGCCTTATGCGTTCGAAGTAAGCCAACAACAAAAACCCATAAATTTTCCAATTTTGATCAAGAACGTGATATTCCGGGTTGATACGAGTGTTTAGCGGTATTCATTTAAAACAACGTATTGGGTTGTCCGGGTCATGTCTAATATAAATTTGAAGCTTTTCTTTTAAGTTTTCAAATTTAAATTTATTTGTCCTTTTTGGTTTTATTTGATGAATAGATGTTAGTTGTGCAAGTTGATCTTGTGAAATTGATGTGGAACGAAATAGATGATTTAAAGGGTGTTTGGTTCGTGTGGTATAAAAAGAGAAAAAGGGGTTTTTATAGTTTTGATGTTGTGGTCGTGATGGTTGAATAATATATGATGCTAAAATGATTATTTTTGATAGTAGCTGGTATATCTTATTCGGGCTTATTTTTAAGCTATTTCTTGACTTATTTGGGCTTATATGTTAGGGAAGTGATTTTGATTGTTTTTGTGTTATGGCGTATGTTGTGGACTATTTTTGAGGCTTATGGTAGTAACCAAATGCGATACGTAACTAGGGGGGCTTAAAAAAAATAAATTTTTTTAAAAACGTATTTTAGAGTTTATGGACTCACGGCCCAATAAGTCTATTTAAGTCATGGCTTAATGGAGGGGCTTATTGTGGTCCGGATTATTTTCTACTAATAAGTATGAGCTTATATATGTTGTTGGGCCTTGGTTTTGGGCTTGGATCGTATTTGGGACTTATAAATACTATAACGGACCCTTATTGGGCCTTAAAGCCCAATAAGCGATCTTTAGTAGTTATGAGAGTTTTGACGGACTTTTGAAAAGTAAAAATATATGTACCGAAGTGATATGATTGATAATTTTAGGGAAAGGTCGCTTGGCAAGTGTTTAAAGATTGAGATTTTAGAATTTGTCAAATGGTGTCGAATTTGTGAATTGATGAAAATAAGGTTTGAACCTGAAAAAAGTTGTATAAACGTTCCGGGTTCATTGTCAAAATTTTGTAAAAAGTTTATACTTAGAAATTTTCTTAAAAACATGATTTTTGATTTTAAATAATAAAATATTATTTAATTATTTTATTTATTTAATAAATTCACTAAAAGATGAAAAATATGATTTTTCTCGAAACTTCTCTAATGCGTTTATTATGAGTAAACGTTTCATTTTCAATCGTATAATGATTATTTTAAAGTGTCTAAGGTTTATCAAATGGACTTGTCGAGATATATTTATAATTATTAATTATAAATATTTATTATATTACTTATCTATTTACGCTAAACAGTATAAGTATGTATTATCGGGGAATGAGATTGATATGATTATGGAGTTAAGTCAACACCACTATAAAAACTGTTTTAGGTAATTGTACAACGCATCTAAACTCTATGCATCAAACGTGAAGATTATTTTGGAATTGGATGATTGAATTGGGACATTTACTAGACTAGGTCGTGTTCGGGCGTCGTTGCATTTGCTTATGTGATTGAGATTTGGGTAGCTAAAGACTTGCTTGAGGTGAGTTCTCCTAGCCCCACTTTTTACTGTTTTTTCGTTGGGGGAAAATGATACTCAAATGTGTTTTGAAATGTTTTGAATTGATCTGTGCGAAATGTGGTTTTGTTTTTGGGACAAGATATGTGCTTATGACTGCTATATGAATATTATGCATGATTGTTTGGATCGGATGGGTACGCCTACCCAGTGTTTGTGAGATTATTAGATCGGATGGGTACGCCTACCCAGTATTTGTGTGATTATTGGATCGGATAGGTATGCCTACCCAGGTTTGTATGTGGTCATGCCCTAATTTTAGTGCTCTAGCTAGTATGCCGTTTAGGTGCGTAAGTGACATATGGTTTTTGATTAGCGGTGATGCTAAGGTTGTTTGCATATATTCACTGTATAATAAACAACTATGTCCACTGTTGATGATATTGGCTCAAAGCTTTGCGGTTTAGGTCAAGAACCTGCGAGTCACAACATTATTGTTTACGTTTTCAAGTATCATTTTCAGGTGAAGTGAAAGACGAATAGTTTGGTGATTGATAGTAGACTTAGAAGTATCCCGAGTGGAATTTCGTTTAAAGTCTTGCTTGCTTGTTGTTTGATGCTAGTATTTGGATGTTTTGGAATAAGTTTGGATTTTGGTCCCCTGTAAGGACATTAGAATAATTGTAAGAGATTGTGTATTTTAGTTGCGATTGGGACATCACTTGAGTTTCTTCAAGGTTGATGGTCTTCATAGCACTTGGAGTTTATACAATGTAGTTTTCTCTATTTTGTACCTTGTGTTATGATTGATCATTATGTTGCATTCCCGAGTTTCCGCCATTGTCGGGGTGTGACAGGTTAGGACTAAGAGTGATATAGGGTATGAATCTTCTAATCCTTTCACTAAAAAGTAATAAACCAACAAGGCGGACAAAATCACATATACATGGCTGTAACGACAAAATAGACATATGTGATTGCTCGCATCCTCATTCGAGTAAAACCTAAGGGTTAGGGATTCGGAAAGGGAAATAATTATTGTTAAATAAAAATTTACAAAACAAATAGATTAAGTCTAAACAAATAAGGTACAAGTTGCTAGATACTTTCCCGACCGTTCCCATGATAGAGACACAAATCGTAGACTACTCCGTGTTTAGTAGACACGAAACAGACTCGAGAAACGTTTTAGATCAAAGATAAACGAAAACAACTGTAACGACCCAAACCCGCTCCAGAGAGTAGGCCAAAACGTCATAATCATGGTGTTATATCATGTTAATAAGCATTAAAGTCATAATTGATAACATAGAACAAAGATGGAAGCCGGGGGATCAAACATCGGCTACGATTATGAGATCAAACTTGAATAACGTAAAAGAAGTCTAAAGGACTAAACATGAGTCCAAGATAGTATAGCACAACAAAGTTAGTCTGGCGATAAAATGAAAGAAGCTAAATGGCTCACTTCCTAAGCACACACTCTCTCAGCACAACTCTCTCTTGATACCTTGTCGTTTTAAGAAAGAGGAAAGAAATACGGGCTGAGCTTATCGATCAGTGAACGGATATAATAACAATGTAAGTAATAAGTGTGAATCTGGATATTAAGTATAAAGCAGCGGTAAGATCATGAGTGTCATGTAGGAACTCCTAGAGAATAATCATGAAGGAGTTGGAAATTAAATGTAATACATGGTAACGTGAAGTTTCAGAGTGTCATGAGTTATCATGGATAGTTATAACATAAATAATAAGAATGCCACGAGACTCATTATAATCATACATGACATAATAATAATGTCGTGAATAATGCATATAATAGGGGGGCGCTCGCTTCAACAAGTAATTGAGGGGTGACCTCTTAATAAGAATATGGGTGGATGGGATCAGCTCCATGTGATGGGATGTAGAGCACACACCTAACCATATCTCATGATAGTGTAAACATGTTAAAATAGGAGGCACCCATACGCCCTGAATTATAATGGCCTAATATGAAATATTAATATGTGGAACATGAAAAGGGACGACGCGTGAACTCACTATAATAAGCGAAAGAGTCGTGACCAAGGTGCCTCATGTGTCCTACGGTCATGGTACCTCCGATGACTTGGTGGTAAGTCATGTAAAATCATGGTTCTGCGTATATATAGCTCGGGCAATTAGAAAAAGTCATGAAATCAAACATGTAAAGGATCATGGCAAAAGAATAAAATGGGATCGCATAGTAGTTTGGGGATGAATCATGAATAAGACAGAATGTCTTTACTGAATAAGGACGGATATCGTACCTTATGTCCAGCAGTACGGAAAGCGATGGTATGAAGATGAAGCTATCATGTTAATGCGATCTACATGTTAAAGGACATATATGTAAGTTACTTGTTCATGATTAAGGTTACTTTCCATTTCTGTAACTTTCTATTTTGTATCTTTCTATTTTTAGTAACTTTCTATTTTTAGTAACTTTCTATTTTTAGTAACTTTCTATTAATTATGCATGATTCCTTGAATTAGTACGTCCGTGATTAACATATTCATGATTATTTGTTTCAGTGATTAGTATTCTTGTTATATTGGGTACTTTCCAAAAATAGCAGCTTCTAATTATAGTAAGTTTCCAAACATAGACTTTCCTTAATTAACTTTCCATAAATGATAACTTTCCTGATTTAATAAGTTTCCATAATTAAACTTCCCAAAAATAGACTTTCTAAAAATAGCAGGTTTCTATAAATAGCAGGTTTCTATAATTAGCAGGTTTCTATAAATAGTAAGTTTCCATAAATAGCATGTTTCTATAATTAGCAGGTTTCTATTTCTGTATTTACAATCCAAATCCTTGATCTTACATAATTTACGTAATTAGTCCTTTTAGTTATTAATTTAATTAAACATAATCTTTAATTATCCATTTTTGCAACACAAGCCCTTATAATATCAAATATGGTATTTTCATACTTAATACTTTAATTACTGATCATACCTTGTACTTTTCATAATTTACACTTTTAGTCCCTCAGTTTTAAATACAATTCGAATTATATATATATTATATATAATTAATCATGTTTAACCCATAACAATTATCAAATGACAATTTATACCCTTCTACTTATTTTTCACAGAATCTATACATTATATTAACATGCCATAATCAGCCCCAAAGTTTCAGAAATTACAAAACACCCCCTTATACTTTTAAAACACAAATCGGGTAACCAATAAATGCACAAAACCCTAATTAGAATTTTCCCCAATAATTACATAATTTTTATACATTCATTAGCATGTATTGGACCTGGGAAAAATATAAAAACCCTAACCCTAATTCGTTTTCCAATTTATTTCTTCATTTCTTTCATAATTCAAAATCGGCAAGAATTAGAAATTCCACAATAATTATCTAAATCTTTTATACAATTTTTCTAACAATTTATCTGGTTCATACATGATATATACAAGTCATAAAAATTATAAAATCGAAAGTATAAATTTATTTAGAGCCGAATACAATTCTTGCAATTATTTAGGGTTTAGATCATGTTTAAGCTTAATAAATCAAAATAACGTGCATGGTAATTTTTCTCATGAACATATCAGATCTATATAATGTAAAATGAGTTATAAAAATACCTTGAATAATTATGGATGATTTTATGAATTATTGAGTTCGGCTAGGTATTTCGAATTCAAAAGAACACCATAAATCGAATCAAGCTTCAAACCAATGAACCAATAATTTTCTTAGCTCCCTTGTACTCCCAAGAACCCTAGAAAAATCGTTCCTTGCCTTGAAAAAATTATGGAGCCGCCACTTTAATTGTTTAGGGTTTTGGAAATGGTTTTTAAGATATTTACAAATGAAAATTGTATATAAAAAGATATACAACATAAAATGCCGAGATTTTGGGTATTTCTAAGGGATAAAATCAGATTTAATTTTGCCTAAAAATATTTTATAATTTCCCTATTTTATTTTATATTTTAATTGTATAATATAAGTAATTAACTTATAATAATTTCGGCAAAATGCATAAATATAAGAAATAATTATTTTTCTTGCATAATATAAGATATTTTAATCTTATATAAATTTTATACTTGTCACATGATGTACTTTATAATTTATAACACTTGATTGAATTTTATTCATGCTTTTATTAGATTTTCTGACATTAGGGGCATTTTGGTAATTTTGCACTTGTTCTGATTTTTGGGTTTTACAGAATTACTGTTTTCATTCCCAGAGCAAGTGTTTTCCAAGACGACTGTATCAACTTTCAATTCTTGAATGGTATTTGACTGAACTTCTTGAATCTGCAACTTCTGTTTATTCATCAATTTATGAATCTCTTGTTGATGAAGAATTGTTTCAAGCATATATTTCTCAATGAAATCCATGTCACCGATTATCTTATCTTTGAAGGATTGAGCATCAAATCTTGTATATTTCTGAATATGCACTCTTCATTCTGAATTGAAAGCATTTTCAACTGTTGTTATGAGTTTTGTCAAAGTAGTCTTGCAATCAGTCCAACAAGGTATTTCTTTGGTAAGTTATTGTTCTAGTAAATCCATGTCCTGAGAGAATGTTCTTTGAATATAGGTACTTGGCCAAAGTCTTGTAAAGTATCTATGAAAAACGTGAAGTGTGACTGAAGTTCTTTAAGATTGTTCATGCAACCTCCTTTGGAGAGTCGTGCCTTCTCTTGAAGTCGTTGGATCTCTTAAGCAGCAGTGTTTAGAAGAAATGAAAGAATGGATGAATGATTTAGGAATAAGAGAAATTCGAAAGGAGGAGATCGATATTGATTATAGAAGGAAATGTGAAGATAAGATTTATGAGCTTAAGGATAAATTCAATGGTCTAAGCATGAAATTCGGAAAATCATTCATAGAAGCTAAAGGGAGTTAGAGAATCTGAAGCTAGAGCTCGGAATTCAGAGATTATCATTGACGATGTTGACGATGATTTAGATTTTATGCGGTTCATCGAATACGATACACACTCACGTTTCGCAAACGTAGAGCCTAAGGATTCACTCTACTGGAGTCGAGCATATTAACACTACGTCGGTTAACGGAGACTGATTGTGTTGAGACCCTTGTTCAAACCCAAGTGAGTCTGAGGTCTTTCCGATAATGAAAGGATTGTGATATGCCTTTTGTGATGTATCTTCTCCGATTTTACGGTTTTATCTTTAACCTCTTTTCGATTCTAACGACACCTTCTCTAGTGATGATGAATCAGTATCCGAAGAAGAAATTCAAAAGGAGAATTTAATTCTTTCTCCATTCATCTTTATGATAATGACGATGAAATCATTAAAATGAAAGTAAGCTTCTTTCTAAAAAGGATTTAGAAGAGAAAATTATTTAATTCACGGGAATTGATGGTGTACCGTGCTTTAACGCCGAATATGATCTTTTAGATCTCTACTTAAAATCGTGATTCTCCGATTGTTCCTACAAAGACAGACTCTTTTTTTGATGAAATTTCTTTTCTCGGACTTCGGAAGCAACATAATTCTGAAAATGTTGATACAATTATCGAGTCTCTCTCTTATTCTCCTATCCCCGTTGAGGATAGTGACTCGCTTATGGAGGAGATCGATTTATTTCTTACTTCCGATGACTCGATGCCACCGGGCATTGAGAGCGACGATTATGACTCGGAAGGGGATTTTCGTTTTCTTAAAGAATTGCTTATCAATGATTCTTCTCCCCTTCCCGAAAATGAGTCATATAACCTTGATAGTTTTGATAATCCGGAATCACCGGTTGTTAAAAGTTGTTTTGATTTTGAGCCCGTAGCGGCCGTAGCGAATGATTTTGATGTGCTTAATAATGATGAATCTTTTGATTCGGGGGAAGGTGAAAATGTTGATTCTCTAAATGTTGAAGAGGAAGATTCCCCCTTCACTTTAATATTCGATTTCATTTCTTAAAAATCACATTTGTCACCCTCATCACGATGGTTTACCCGCATCTTACTCCACGGGGAGTGAAGATAAAGTTTTTAAACCGGGTATTTTTGATAATGTGCTTCCAAGGAAGAGTTCTTTAACTCTTGATATTTTTGACCTCTCCACCCACCTTATTGGCTTTCCATGTTACCAAAGCATTTTCCGGGTTCACATTTTCTCTCTTGAAACTCTTTTCTAAAAAGTTTTTTGAACTCGGAATCAAAAATGCTACGGTATATCTTTCATCCTTAGTTTGGGGAGGTTTCCACCTCTTGGAATTTCGTCACCCTCACTATTATCCTCCATAATAATCTAGTTTGGGGAAAGAGTCAAGCGAAGGGGACTCTATAATAAACAAGCGCTTCGTGGGAGGCACCCCATGCTTATCCTTTTATTTTCTTTCTATTTTCTCTTTGCTTCCCCAAGGACAAATTAATTCGGGGGCGAGTATAGCTTGTACTTGGTGAACAAAAACTAAGCCGTTTTAGAGATATTTTTGAGCTAACAATGAAAAAATGAGAGGAAGCTTGTTCTCTTTCGTTTCTTGTTGGTTGTTTGTGATTTTTGTCTAGGTTTTCCGGATTTTGGAAGCTTCATGGTTCAAAAATTGTGGAAGGACAAAGTCATTCCCGCAATTTCCATTGATGGTCTCCAATCTTCTCTTCATAAAATGGGAAATTTTTTATCCTTGTCTTTATCGAACTAACATCTATTCTTTTGGCATGGCCTTAGAATTTTTGTTAAAGATCCTTTTGACCTTATTTTTAAACTTGACGGACAAAGTTTCATTTTAGTTTGGGGAGGGATATCTTCGATATTGATTGCATTCACGAAACTTGTTTTTGAAACTTTTTGGATTATCTTTTTGTGAAAAAGGTGGAAAATTTTAAATTTTTGCTCAAAAGAGAAGCTCAAAAGAAGCTTAGTTTGGAGGAAAAACACACTTTTGGTAAATCCGTTGGTGAGAAAATAGGGAGTTAATTTTTGATTGACGGGTGAAAAATGCCCTAGCTTAGTTCTCCTTAACCACCTTTTGTAGGGCCAAGCTTTCACAAATCCTATTGCTTTGGATTTTAAAATGTGAACGACAAGAAATGAAGTAGTTAAATATAAGTGTATTTGACTTATGCAAGGGTTTATGGAAAACTAAAAGACTGTATGTATGGATTTGTGTCTTTTTACTCCACAAGCTTTTAATCACTCCTAATCATACGTGCTCCTTTTTTAATTTAATCTAAGTTAACAATGTCTTTAGAAAAAGTTTACATTTTGAAAAATGAATTCATTTTAATATGTAAGTAGATTTTTGGTTTTTCAATTTATTAAGTTGATTATTACTAAAGTGAATTTTTTTCCATTCATCAAAAATTTAATTATAAAAAGAATGCCATGAAGCATTTCTACTGCAAACGCAGTATTTTCGTGCCAATAAGATTCGCAAAATAGATTAATAAATGCTATATCATCAGTTTTTATCGTTGGCGTAATCCATGTGAGAGAAAGACTCGGATGGCGGTCGCAACTAAGGATTAAAAAACTATGTACGTAGAATCATGGTTCGTAGGCAAATCATTCATTAGGGAGCGCGGCATAGGTGATGATGCAAACTCAAGGGACTTTGGATTCTAGGCTTTGTAGGAAAAAGGTGTTGTAGTGATAACCCACAAACGGTTAGCAGACGGAGTGGGGGTTCCGAACTAAGTAACACGGTTGTTGATGCGATATCCTAGTTGGGAGAAGCCTATGTAGGGGTTGAATTAAGAAACAAAATTCCTATTACAAAAAAAAATATTATAGTATATGGAAAAATCAAAGAATGTTAAAAATTTCATTTTCTCAATCATTTATAAGGTTTTGTTTCCAATTTTTTTTTTAGCTTTGAGTCGAGATTTATCTATGTTATTACATTTAAGCTCATAAGGCTTATTTGTAAAGCTTAGATGGGAGTCAACTATGAAGATAAATTGTTTATGTTGTTGTGTTAAAAAGTGTGCCACACCTCTTAATCATTTAATTTATTCCTGGGAGTGAAAAGTTCACATGTTCGTAAGTATAAGAGCTTAATCATTGGACATATATTGACAATGATCATTGTTTATAGCTTTGTTTAGTCTTGTGAAATAGTCAGGATGACGAATTTTCCCTTTTTGTGCTCTATTATCGGGAGTAGCCTATTTCAATGAGCCTAAAAGTTGCAAAATTGCAATGATTGCCATTAATGTGTTTTCAAGGAGATTAATGTGGAGAAAAAGCTTTAAGTTGTTTTAAAAGGTGATTATAAAAAAGGTGAAAGCAAGGGCATTTTGGAACTTGTTAGTATACCAAAGTGTACACTTGATAAAATTGCGTTGAGGACACGGCAATACTTTAGTTTAGGGGAATTTTGATAATGCTTAATTGTATATATAAACTATTACCGGGATTTTGCCAAATAAAAAGGCCAGAAAATGCCAAAGAATAGAAAATTGTGTGCTTTTGTGGTCTATTGTGCAGAAGGTTAAAAAAGGACAAAAAGAAGCAAAAACAGTCAAAAACCGACAAAGAAACGGAAAAGACAAGACAAGAGTGAAGACGGGAAGTCAAATCTAAAAGCCGGATCAGTCCGATACAGCAAGAAAGGAACCCAAAATAAAGACAAGGACCAATAGTGACAAGTTCTTAAAGTTTCAAAGGCTCATTAGAAGTTTTGAAGTTCAAGGACCAAATGTGCATAAAGTGGAAAGTTGTTTGTAAAGTGGAAAAAGGAAGAAAGAAACCACAAGGGCCGAATTTGTCATTTTCAAACTTGTTTTATACTTCATTATTAGACGGGGAAAGACAAGGACCATTGTTGCATTTTCCTCAAACTTTTAAACAGAAAACGCGTTTTAAAAACACCGTTCTAACAACCAACAACTTTTCCCGCCCTTTTTCGTTAACAAACCCAATCACCAAAAATCCCACTCCCGCTCCTCTATATCACTCAATCTCGTTCTAAATCCTCCTCCACGTCAAATCACCCACGTGTCAACCATTGATTGGTGTTTCGAACACCTCATATTCTCATCAAACGGCTATAAAGGATTCGAATATGCATTCAAGGCTGAGATGAAGTGGAAGATTCGAGAATTCTTTACCCCTCTTCTTCAATCCTCTATAAATAGAAGCTTAGGGCTCATTTTTTCGTTGTTGTTGTTGTGTTTTAATTTTCAGTTTGTAATTTTCTCATTTTTAAGCATTTCTTTCAAGTATTTTTCAAATTTAGCTTTATCACGTACTTGTAATTTTTCTTATTACAGTTGTCCTATATTCTTTTGTGTAACTAAATTTAGTTTTATGTTACATTGTCCTCTGATTTTCAATTTTAAGCGATTCATCAATAAGCTCTCAATAAGCTTCTTTAGTGCTTATTACTGTTATAAGCTCAAATCAGTCAAATTTGTGTTTAAGCAATATTTACTCCAATTATCCATTTACATCAAAATCATGATCACTTGAGGTGTTTTGAGTTCATTTTGAAAGCAAAAAAGAGTAATAAGCTTTTTAAAGCTTATTGAGCTTGAATGCTCAAGGTTTAGAGGCTAAGGAGCCAGTAGGTGTATGTTTGTAAGCCACTCACTCTACAAGAGTGGTTTTGGTTCTGAGACTACAATAATCTCAGGTTTCATTTCTCAAGTCTCATTTCAACATTAATGTTAGCTTAAATCAATTGCTTATTTCTATTCAATTTTGTTTAAATCTCTTTAAACATGTTTGTTTAGGCTTAATCCCTAGCTGTTTTCAGTTTTCATTAGATTAAATTTTGTGTAAATAATTAGTTTCTCTTTTCTAAACTGTCATATAAGTGTATTAAGCTAGCTAAGAAAGTAGCTTATTATCACTAATAAGCTGTAGGTTTTATAGTTCAAAAATCTTAAGTAGGTAAATTTTAGTGTGAGTAGATAAAAGGCTTAAGCAGTTTTAGTTTTAAATAGATTTTAAGCTCATTTTAGTTTAGACAGTTCTTATTAGGGAGTGTTTGGATTAAGCTGGTCTTGACTCTTAAAGTCAACTTCACTCTGTCAAAACTCTTCATTCAGTTGTGTTAGGGTAGTATATCAAGTTTTAAAAGAAGGATTTAAAAGTTAGTTAGTGGAATTCAGAGTTTAGAGTTAAAACAATTCTTATTTGCTCCAGGGTCAGGTTATAATTGAGAAAGCGGATTTAGGATCTTTGTGTTATTATAGCTTTCTATTGTTCAAGTTTTGTCAATATTAATACATTAAGGTACACTTAGTGAAGTTGTTTAGAAAAAGGTTTGCCTAATTTCATATGTTAGCCTGTTTCCTTTTTGCTTCTTTGCAAAGTGCTTCTCAGCCTAAACAACAGTTTCAGTGTTGTTGCTATATAATTTTCTGAGTTTGCATTTAAACTATCCAATAATTTAGAAGTTAGAGTTTGATATTAAGCAAATAATTTCGGGTTAGTCCATTAGTTTTACCATAATGTGCTCCTTCTCTTAGATTTCATTATAAGCTTTTAGTGTAGCTTATTTTAGTCTGTCAAATTAGTATAGTAGTACTTTATATTTTTAGCTTATTTCAGTTTGAATTTTCATTTTTAGTTGTAATATTGAAAAACCTTTTATCTAGGTGAGTTTATATAATCAATAGTTTAGTGTTATTTTACAAAATCTTCAGCTGTTAAGGTTTAGTTTTAGTTTTTTTAGCTTATTAAGCAACATGCTTATCGCGTTTAAGCCTTAACTTACACTTTTAAGGTATTTTTCTTATTAACTCTTGTTATATTCTCCCTATTTCTTTTCTAGGTAGATATTACGTAACATCATAAGCATCAAGGAGCTTCTTTTAGTTTTCAGTTTCATGAAGTAATAAGCAAAATATAAGCAAAAAACTAGAAAAGCTCTTAAAGCCTTAGTTTCTGTAACAGTTTTAAAATTGCTTATTTTGTAGCTTATTGAGTAGATAAAAGTAGAAAGTGTTTTTATTAAAGTTGTTTAGTATAAGCTGTTCTATAACTTTCATGTTTTAAGTTTTTGCTAATTCTCAATTTTTAAATAAGCCAAAAATAAGCAATATCGTAGGGTCTGTTTTGTATTATTTCAATAGTATAGGGTTGCCAGTTTTCACTAAAGTGTAAATTCACAATAGTTTTCCCGCCTACCCTCTTCTTTCTATCTTTACATTTTCTACCCTGTTCTTTCTAGAATAATAAACAGTTTTAATATTTTTTTTAAAATTAGTTTTATAAAATTAGGTTAAAGTTTTTAATAAGTAAAATTAGGGTTCAATTAGTCTATAAAAATTGGGGCTTTTTGTTCCATTAATTTTCTGCACCTTTGTAGTTGATAAAAACCATTTTTCCATATTTTTCCAGTTAAATTTGTAATTTCTAGGAATTAAAATAGATTTTAGTTAATTACTTTTTTCTAAAAATAATCTAGAAAAAAAATTTAAATATAGTAAAAAAGTTCCATATTCTTATTCCTAAATTTTCTTTTTAAATTGTGATTTTTAGGTATAATAGTTTGGCTAAAAGTCGTGCCTTAGATTTTTTAAAATTTCATTTTTTGCTCGCGTTTTTTACTTTTCGTGCATTTACATTTCGAGCTAGTTATTTGTCTTAATTCTGCTATTATATTTGTTGTATAATCAAATGTTCAAATAATCCTTTACCTTCTTAAATCGAATTTGAATTATTCAAATCTCAATTCGATTTCGTAGGGACACGACCCGTAGTAGTCAATACTTCCCGGATAACAAATAATACATATTGGTTTTCTTTAGTGATATTTTTACTTATTTTTCTCTTGTTTGAGAAGTTATTTTGGTAAAGATATTTGACCGGGATTATTACTATAGTATAATAAATTTGTTTGCTTTGCTACAACAATCAGTATTTCAAAACATGACCTGACATAATTTAATTTAACGCTTGTCGCTTATCATTTCAGATATTGAATAAACGTTTTTTTTTTTAAAAAACGATCTTCGGATGCTTCTAATCGTTTATACATTTCTAGGGAAGCTTCATAATTTAAGGGGGTTTTATCTTAGTATTACGTTATGACTGAGTTGTTGAGTTCTACGATTTATACAGTGCCTAACTCCTCAAGTTTACTGAATTATGACTTACTGAATTATGATGGCCGAAGGTGATACAATAATGCCAAACTTCTATAATCAAACTCATTAATCTTTAAAACAAAGTTCTTAAAGACAAATTTCCTAAGATTAACATATATTACTCAGGTTTGGTGACGTGGTTGTTTACTATCATTTTGCTATTCAACCTTCTCCGGTTAAGTTTGTGAATAGGTCGTCAGCTGTCATTCTGACTATTTATTGCCATTCTATATCAGGTTGAAGTTCATAACCTCGCCTTTACTTATTTTACATGTTTTATAAACCCGCGAGGGGGATACATGCTTGTTACAAACTCTTTTACATACTCGTTTATCTTATAACAATGTGATTACTTTTCAAGGACTTAGTGAGTTCATAGCCTCGCATTTTAATCTTTTCCTAAACCCGTGAGGAGGATACATGCTATAAATTACGAATACAAGTGTTTTCCAAATTACATGCTATCCTGACATATCATCACAATTGCTGTCTAATTTATCTATCCTACAAGTAGTTAAATTGACTTCGAGTCGTTAAATTGACTTTGGACATTAATTCATAAAAACCCTACAAGTCGTTAAATTGACTTCAAGTCGTTAAATTAACTTTGGGATGTTTATATGTTGGTATTATGAGCTCTTCAATTCAATTAAATCGATTTTGAAGAAAATGTGTTGTGCGATGTGCCTTAGACAAAGAACAAAGACCAGAACTAGACCAATCATAACCATACAGACCAAACAAGATAATAACGCAGTAATACACTGTTACTATGATAATTGCATTCGTTGCAATCATTACTAATAACGGGTGTATAATAACAATACCATTTTCTATAATAATTATGTTTATACAATTATTACACTATGACTTGTATTCAAACTGTTTATCAAACCTATGAATTTCACTCAACCTTTGTGTTGACTTTTTGCATGTTTCTTTTCTCAGGTTATTGAGCAATATACGGCATAGAGTGGCATGGACTTGAAGATGGCTGAACTGTTATCATTTACACTTTATGTTTTAGATTGTGGGACCTACATTTTATAAAAACTATGATTATAATAAATGATAACTAAATTTTCCAAAAACGTCTCTTTTAAGTCGTTTTCTATGATTATGATTGTTGTATCCATGAAGTATAATACCCAGATTTTTCCGCTGCTATATTGTAATGGGGGTGTTACAAGATTGTTCATCGCCATGGTTATAGAGGGAAACAAGGTTATAAAACCTTAACTATAAACACATTTCTTTTCAGCCATCAAAAGTCCTCCGTACCACTACATTCCGGAACAAGTATGTAAATATACATATTCTATTTTACTATTACATAAACATACTTTATGTTATTTACAAACTCGGTTGTTATCAGAACGATGTCTTCTACCAACCGCTCTACTTCCGATATTAAGGATGCTTTTTCCTCTATGAATATTCTTAACTATACTTCGGTCTCATCGGATTATTTCCCAACTTCATCAGAAAGCAGTTCTTTTAACTCTTCGGAAGATTCTAGGGACGGTATGATCCCACCAACATTCTCACTTTTCTATAATAATCCATATTTGAAGGACGTGCAAGCATTTTATGCTAAAGAATCACCTATTTCACCACAAGATTCTATTACTCCACCAGCTATTTTGACTCCATCTCTGGTATTACCCCATCATACTATTGATCTCTCGTATTTCTTGGTTCCTAAGAATTATTACCACTAAGAAGCAAATCCGTTACCCCATCTTCATCCTCAACTACGTTATCTAATCCATCTCAGAATCAAACCTATGATTTGGTATCACTATCTTTCTCAGTTTATACTCCTACCCCACCTCAGATATTTGAAATAGGAAAAAGTTCAAGTAAGATACATTTGAAGCATCATGAGAATCAAATCAAAGATATTTGAATTACTTAGAAGAAATTCTTTTGTACAGCATTAGAGAATATGGAAGAAGACTAAAACAAGCTAAAAGACATGAATTGAGATGGAATCGTACTCAGATTATCCAAACTTCAAAGGAGAAATTCAGGGCAAAACAAGTTAAGGATTACTTGCTCACTATAATTTCCGATCTTGAACAAATCTTTAAGAAATCCAAGCTCGACACCCAAACGGTTCAGGAAGATCTTTAGGATATCATCTTAACAGTTGAAATCACAAACCTTAGTCTCAGTTATAGTTTATCCTAGCCTCACGGGATGTGTGGTATAATAATAAAGCTTAGTCAAATCTTGACTATGTACAGTAAAAAAAAGGGCAAGTTATTTATAAAGGCAATCCCGTTTCATACCTTATTGTTTCCAACTTATCTCTCTTTCATCATCATTTCCACCATTTGCATCATTATCTCCGTCTTTATCATAACCTCTAAGTGCTTAAAAATTTAAGAATCTAAGCTATTTCCCCTTTAAAGCATTTTCAAGAATCCTTCTCATTTATTATTCAAAACTTATGATATATTCTTACTATGTGTTATCCTCTGTTGATAGACTGCCTCCCAAGGACGTCTAATCTGAAACACAGCCAAAACTTTAGTGCCATCACAAATAATTAATGATGGATTTTGTAACACCCTCAATTAGCTCGCGTCCAGCGGAAGGTCAATTGGTGTTTACTTGATAGCACATAACTCAAATCATAGAAAATGATCGATAAGAGACACGTTTTAAGAAAATTTAAATTTCTATTCAACCATATTAAAAGTTTACATCACGGTTCCCAAATTAGTTTTACAAAGTCATACAATATCTTACAAAACGTTTTCGCAATGAATCATAAAAAAAAAAAAATTTAATTAGCGGGCTCACTCGTTCCATCAATCCGAATTACTTCAAGGACCTGAGATAAAACATATCGTAAAAGTCAACAAAAAAATGTTGAGATGAAATTCATAGTGTTTAATATTGTATAATCATAAATTTCGAACACAGTAATCATTTTCAAAATTATCAGGTTATAACGATGTGGATCAGACAACGTTATAGGGGGATTATTATAAGCCTCATGACATCGAACCTTACCAAATATTCAATAAATTTTGCCCACTATGCACCCTCGCTATGAGTGCCTCTTATTCTCTATACAATGCATCCGTGGTGTTATGTTCCCAACACAAGACGATAGCTAGTCGTCACGGATCGGAGGTGGTAATCTCCAAATAGTACTATTTCATGTATAAGCGTATGCCGTATTCCCGGCAATTAAATCAAATTCATGTATATTCCGCGGACTTTTTATTTAGCGAGTCTAAAGTAACTTATAATAATCAAGGCTACTAGGCATAATTCGCGTCCCCTTGTGTTTCTTTTTATAAACAAGCTGTTATCTCCCTCGGGGTTTCTAAAAAATTAAATGTAAAAATGCTGAGGCTATAACTTATAATTGATAATGTCGCGAAGAAAAACTAGATCGTTCGATAAAGAACTCGGTCAGTCGGCGGTATATCACTCGGAACTATACAACATGTTTGGGTTTCAGGTTTTATGTCGCGTAAAAAATTATAACGACTCCAAATAGACTAGTATGTATATATAGGTCGATGATCAGTTATTATTGGGTAAGTTTATAATCACACTTTAGTTTTCTAAGAGAATTTTAAAGTATGGACATTTTTACTAGTATTATTACTGTTTATTTACTAGTTTTTATACAATTGGTCCAAAAGCTCCATAGGCCCAATATATAAGACCCATTAGTAATTTAGTTCTTTTTAATGGTCATGACCAGACCTTTGTCCAAATTATTAAGCCCAGTGGGTTGGGCCAATGCAAACGCCGAGAATAGGTTTTTAAAACAAAATTCCATAATTAGTGTTTTTGGGTCTAGTGACCCATTTAAAAAAAGTTTCTATGGCCGATTCTACCAGTTGTATGTATTGTATTTGTATAAATTTTTAGGGTTTCCATGAGGTCGATATAAGATTAAGGTCAGTAGGTTTAACAAATTATATAAAACCCTCCAAAAAGTGGGTCCTACCACCGGCGTTTTTCGTCGCAAAAAGCGTTACATCTTTGGTACTGGATATTGACGTAAAAGTTTAAATAGGTTTGTATTTATGAAATAGTATAACTCTTTAACCTAACTTATGTCTTATTTTTTTTTACATCTCTAGTTTATATTTATGTGTACTTTTAAATTTATAAGTTAATATCTATACTCCATTTTGAGTTTATATTACTTAATGTCCTTTTAATACAAAAGTCAATTTTACAATATTGGTGAAAACTTACTTTTTACATTTTTAAACACCTTTTTTCAAACTATAATGATCTGAGAAATACCATCAATTGATTATGTTCTTCATATATATAGCTACATTTCATCTCTTTCTAGTTTTTGCCATTAAATTTGTAGCTTGCACTTTTTTATCCAAGCAGGAAAGAAGGTCAGATTGTTAGTTTTTAGTAAAAGCTTGCATATCTCAGTCAATTTTTACTTTCAAGAGTTGATATACAAATTGCTACTAGCTATAAAACATTTGTCCAAACTTAGATAAGTCTCAAATCATGATTTATATACACAAAAGTGTCAAACTTTCTGTTCAATTCTGTCCCAATTTTTCTAGTGATTTTCACCAAGTTTTAAGTTAGTTTTTAACCATTTTCAACCTAATCTAGTACACACAAAACCCCAATGAACTCTTGATCATCATATTCATCACATTTACAATTACATTTATGAATAAATTACAAGAAAATACAAGAATAATTAAAATAAGTAAAGGTTTATACCCACTAGATGATGCAAGTGATGATTTTCACCCAAAACAAATGTAACTCTTTTACACCAAGCTTTGATTATTAACCCAATACCCCTAGATCATCATTATTTCTCCATGCATTGACCCTATGATCACTTGAATTAACTCAGCCACCTAGTGTGTAGATATTTGCACAAAACCCCCATCTGATCACTTCACTAAAATGAAGTAAAATATTCTAGTGTATCATATCAACTAGCTACAATATTTAGGTTGATTAAATTTTTGATTGAATTGGTGTGTGTGTGGGCTAAAGGTGTACGGCACAAGCAAGGGAAAAGGAGGAGTGTGTGGTTTTTCTTTGGTAAACAATGGGAGTGATGTAGAGAACAAGGTTTAAGTATGATGGTTTTATGCATGCAAAGGAGGCTAAGACAAGTGTCTTAGACACTTGTCCTAAGAAAGACATGCCACCAAGAGGTGGTGTTGGTGTAAAATTTTTGTTTAAATTTTTATAAATCTTAGTGTTTAGTGTATAAATTTTAAGATAGGTAGGTAGTTTTGAGGCTAACGGGTACAAACGTAAAATAAAACGAGAGTTAAGGCGAAACCACGAAGTAAAAACGAACAAGTTAAAAATAGTTCTACGAAAATTGTGATACTTCTCTGAAATTTTTAATTTACGTACTCGGTACTAGTCGAAATGATAATTATAAACATTGTTCTTAATATGTTAGTAAGGTACGAAAAAGAAAAATGCACGCAATTACCGAAAATAAAAACGAATGAAATAAAATATTTCTACGCATTTTAATACTTTAAACGTCGATGCACTACCGTAGGATTCTCCGGCTTCTTCGTTGACGTTACGTAAAATTAAATCGTCAAGCCCTAATTTCTTCCCGTTTAATCGTGAGTTCTTACTTTACATTAAAAATGAAAAATTATAAATTAATACTCGAGAATAAAATAACGACCTGAAATTGACGGATTGTCACACATTTCCTTAGCTCTGAAAGCACAAGCTGCACCAATGGCAAGTGCTAGTAATCCCAATAGGAACACCGGACCTACTGGAACTCCTTTAGCAAAAACGGAAAACTATAAAGAATTCATTAGCTGTCAACCTTTCTACTTCAATGGTACGGAAGGAGCAGTTGACCTCATCCGCTGGTTTGAACTTACTGAATCAGTATTCTCTCGTAACAACTATGCTAGGGAAAATAAAGTGACATTTGCTACCTGGTAACATTAATCGAGATGACCTTTAATTGGTGATTCATCACGCTCAACCTATTGGAATAAATCAAGCCAATCAAATCACTTGGATTGAATTGAAAAGGCTCTTAACCAATAAGTATTGCCCTTGAACTGAAGTCAAGAAAATGGAAGATGAATTTTACAACTTGGTTGTGAAAGGAAATGATCTTAAGACTTACATTAGGAGATTCCAAGAATAGCTGCACTTATTCGCCAAACTGGTTCCAATAAAACAAAAATACGGGGGTCGAGGAAAACTTATAGAATTTTTCATTAGTGGATTACCTAGAAGCATTGAAGGAAATGTTACTGCCTCGAAACCTCAAACGTTGGAGGAAGCCATCAACATAGCCTAGAGATTAATGGATCAGATAATAAAGCGTGATTATGTGCAAGAAATCAATAATCATAAACGAAGGTTTGAAGATAAAAGAAACACCAACGACAACTATCAAAATAACCACAACAATCACAACCATAACAATGATTACCACCACCAGCAAAATAGAAGACAAGAAGCCTTCAGGACTTATACTGCTACCAACGGGTATACTGGAAATCGTCCTTTGTGTGAAAGATGCACCCTACATCACATAGGACCATGCATTGTCAAGTGTTGGACTTGCAGCAGAATAGGTCATTTAACCAAGAACTTATACTGTTAAGCCTTCAGGACTTATACTGCTACCAACGGGTATACTGGAAATCGTCCTTTGTGTGAAAGATGCACCCTACATCACATAGGACCCTGCACTGTCAAGTGTCGGACTTGCAGCAGAATAGGTCATCTAACCAAGAACTGCAGGAACCAAAGACCAACCACTAGAAACAATCTTCAAACAGTATCCGTAACTTGTAATGCCTGTGGAAAGAAAGGACATTACACGAATCAGTGCTCAAAGAATTAACCGGGTCCAAGGAAAAGCATATACTTAGAGTCACGTTTGATTTTTTGTTTCACTTTAGGATTTCTACCTAGGTAAACTTCTTCGAGAATATTCAAGTTCATCAGAATCATCTTCAATCTAAAAACCCCAATCATCAAGCTACAATCCTTGTCGTTTGTTACTTTTATCCTACTGCAAGATACTTAGTATAAATATCAACTATTTTAGAGTTTTATATGTAAAGTTATCTATGAAATAAATTAAAGTGATTGATTCATTACATCTTGTTATCTGATGTATCAAAACTTGTCATCGTTGTCAATTCCATTAATCTTGTTACTGTTAAACTCTACTCTCCTTCCATGCATTTGAAACATAAAATCATAGCTCGATTATATGGGCGTCAGTAAATCAACATCGCACATATTATCTAACAATTCAGGATCATATCATTTTCTACACTTTCCAATCGTGTTTTTATGCTTAGGTAGACGATTGATGATCACCTTTTTGAAAATGAATTAGGTCACTTTTCATTGAATAAGGAAATTATTAAATCTTTACCGAACTATGATTTTATAATGCTCTCAGTTATAAGGAGATTGGTCGCTTTAATTTGTAAGTGATAAATTATAAATAAGTAGGCTTAAGTATATAACATACGTACAAATAAGTTTCCTTCAATCCATTTTGTACAAATAATTCCTTTTCTTTACTTAATCATTATCATTATTACCTTTATCATCTTATTATCCCAAATTGTATCACACTGATTGCACCTTCTTATTCGATGTTGACTTTTAAAGGTTAATGGATAATGATTCTTTACGATCAGAGTGGCGCAGCAGAAGCATGATGGGCCCATAACCCACAGGTTCCACAAATCAAAGTATCCCATCCACCCAGTTTCTATCAAGATCCAAATAAATTCTATTGGCTGTCATCAAGAGGTATGGTCTTGGAAGTAAGTAGACGTGTAAAAGGAGGTAATTATAATTATGGTGTGCAACATAATTATAAATGCATCACATACGGTGGATGTGACATTGTAACCTAACATAAATCAAATCTCATGACCATTACTCTACATATTTTCACAAAACAATACAACTTAATTTTCAACTAAATCTCGGGACGAGATTTTTGTAAGGGGTGGAGACTATAACAACCCAAGAATTTTCATCAAATGCAAAACCTATTTTTCTATTATCATAATTATACGGGGAAATTTTTCGCTTTATTACATTAGTTGCATTGCCAATTATCTAGTATTGCACATGTTAAACTTGCATAAACTTTAAAGTAGACGAGCTCACGCAACATATTTTCATGGCATCATCTGCACTTCATGATGTCAAGGAAACATCCTAACATGTCAATGTCATTATTTAATTCCTTATTACATAGTACATTATTTCTATAATGTACAATTGCAACGTTATATCAAAAGGGCTTATTTACAAAGTTATTCATATACCTCTAAACCCTAAATTCCATGAAGGGTTAATATCTAAAGTGAATGTACAAGATACTAAAGCATATATACAAGTAATATAACATCTCAATTGAAATATAAACTCCCTCCAAGTCAAGTACAAGTTTTCAAAGCACAATGTACAAGTCATTAAGCATGACATCCAAAATAGCCGTTTTACCTCCGTTTTCATTCCAGTTTCTTCACCACCACTCTTGTGCAAGCTACTACACTCAATATACAATGTGTAATCCCTAATTCTTTATTCATAAGCTTTCATACACCATTTTACACTAAAACCCTAATTCAAAAGTCAGAAACCCTAACTCGAGCTAAATACTAAACCATGACCCGTTTCTTGGTTTTTATCCATCATAAACCTAAACCAATACTCAAATAAGTTGTAATAACTTAGTTTCTTCAGTTCAATTTCATATTCATTCATCATTTCATCATTTTACTTCAACTATATGCAAATTGAATCCAAGAAACCTAATTGCTGCCTAATGGAACTTTGGACCCCGTTTACTCATTTTCGCCTTTTAGCCCGAACCACCCTATCAATTCTGGTTTTTAATCCATTAATACAATCCTTACAAAATTAATCCGTCATTATTGATCAATGTAGACGCAATTAACAAGTTTGAAAACCCTAAAATGAGCCCTAATGAAACCGAAACCTTAGTTTCCTTTTAATTTTGACCCATTTTAACTAATATTTTTGCAGATAAAGCACATCCTTGACAAGCCTCTCACCTTTCTAAGAAATATTACACACCTTCTACACAAATATCTTTAAATTTTTTGATTAAGAAAAACATTCACATGCTCTCTTGTTCTTTCTTTTCAAGCCGTAGATACAAACACCCCTTATAAGCCTTCCAACACATCCTATCTACTATCCTAGCTCTTACTTGTCATCTCCTAGACTCCCTAACTTAGCCACTGCAGAACATGGGACCCTCACCCTTTTCCTTGCTGAAGTTCGAAATTACTATAAATAGGGGCAACATGTTCATTGTCTACTATCCCCTACTTCCTTCTATAACCAATCATAGCAGCTCCTATGCTCAATATGTTTTCTAGAGATCTTAAGAAGTCCAAGAACATAAGTGAAGCAAAAAAAAAACAAGAAAAAGAAGCTGAGATGTCGTTATTCTAGGCATACGAGCTAAAGTCCGATTTCGATCCATTTCTAAGCTATAAGCTCAACCCGCAGGTTCTGGGGTTTACTTCTGCTTCCTACAAATCTTATAATGTTCATATGATCATAAATAAACTCTTGTTAAGCTTTCATAATCATTCATGTCATTTTCGTTTTGTCCAATAACCGTTACACCCGAAACCCTCTAATTTTATATTTTTCTTATAGCTACAAAGCTAAGGCTTCGTAAATATTGTATACTATATCTAATCAACAATAAGCTTAATTATCATATAAATAGTTCTTTGAAAGTCATGAAGATTTTGGACGCTTAAACCCGCTGCGTATTCATTTTTAAAAAAAAAACCCCCCCCCCCCCCCCCCCCCCACAACCCCCCCCCCCCCCATAATATGAAAAGTTTGGTTCCTAGCTTACGATCGTTATTATAAACTTTTGCGTTGCATTAAATCTCATTACTTTTAAGTGCTATTTATAATTATAAAATTTTATTGAAATGTTTAAAATAAGCTTGCATGGCAATTTGACATGTTTTGTAAAAATCTATCCATGCGCATAGGGGTATATATCGTAAACTTTCGGAAAACTTAACTAACTAAAGGGCTGATGAAAATGTTCATTTCTATCAAAGTTATAACTATACGGGTCTATTAGTCACTCTTCAAAGTACAAGTTCTAATTTGTATATCTTTTAAGTTCAAAAGGGCCAAACTCGTTACAAGTGCAAACTCCGAAAAGGGTATATTCTGCCACTTTCAAAACTCCAAGAGTTAAAATGTAACATTTTGAAAAAGTATAAAAATGTATTAAAACTTTATCTGGACATAACTCTTAATTAACGTTGTCGTGCTTATTATTTCCAGATGTTGAATAAAACGCTTTAAACCGGATCAATCGGATGCTATATCGGTATCACAATATAGGGAGCTTCATATTAAGGGGTTTTATTTGGTATTAGTTTGACTGAGTTTGTTGGGTTCTTGATTTAAAGTGGCTATCTCTCTCAAAGTTACTGAATGACTTCTGGATGATGATGGCCCAAACGATGCTACAATAATTCAAAACTCTCTATCAGATCATAACTCTTAAAACACAAAAGTTCTAAAGTACAATCTTCTAAGACTTGAATATTTTACTCAGGTTGCAGGACGTGGTGTTTGTTTAATATCATTTTTCTTTTATCATCCTTCCCCGGTTAAGATTGTGATAAGGTCGTCAGCTTTCAATTCTGAAATATTTTATGCATCTACCTTTCAGGTGAAGTCATACTCGACTTTATTATTTTAAATGTTTTATAAAACCGCGAGGTGGATACATCATTCTTGTTATAAACTTTTGACCTGACTCGTTTATCTTATAAACGATGTTGTATTACATTTCAAGGATCTTAGTGAGGTCATTAGGCCTCGATTATTTAATTCTTTTCATAACCTTGTGGGTAGGGGATAAATTGTATAAATTACGGAATACAAGTGTTTTCCTAAATTACATTGATATCCTGACATACTCATTTACAATTGTTGTTAAGTTATCTATACTACAGTCGTTAAATTGACTTTGGATTTTTAATATCTTAAATCCACCAAGTCCGTTAATTGACTTCAAGTCGTTGTTAAATTAGACTTTTAGATGTTAATTTGTGTATATGAGATTTTCAAGTCATTAATTGGACTTTTGATAGATAATGTGTTAGTTGCGATGTGCTTAGACAAGGAACAAGACCAGACAAGACCAAGTGGCACTAAAACCGTACCCGAATGGAGGTCGCTTACTCAGACATATTCGAACCGTTTTGACCGGGGTTTCCCCGGATTGACCAGGGATGGGGACGGGGATGGGGAATCCCCGATATTAAAAACGGGGATGGGGGCGAGGATGGTAATACCTCTTGAATACCTTACCGTACCGAACCAGACCAGAAAAAGTATTAAGTTTAAATATCACTTATATAGGACCAATAATTTATTTGATATTATTTATACCAAACTTTTCATCTTATTTGGTTCTACTATCATATATAAATCAAAAATAAAACCATAGGCCTCTCAAAACACAAATGCTAATGATATTCACTCTAATGAGACTTGTACCTTTTGTATTTGATTTTGGAATTCTTGAATGCAGTGGTTACGAAGTATGCAAACGATTTATGAAGTTATGTTATCTTTTACTTTCTTCAAATTGTATCATTCTTTTTTTTTTAGTGCATTTTATACTTTTGTTGGATGTTACGGTAGCTAAGTGTAAAAATATATGAAGTAAGATAATTACAAAACATACTTGATTATACATGCAAAAAAATATCCTGATTCACGATGGGGATGCCTGTCCACGTTGGGATGGGGATGGGATTGAATTTTATCCCCGTGGGTATGCGGCCGGGATGGGGATGGATATTGAGATGGAAGGGGAATGGGGGATGGGATACATGATCCCCAAAATTCCCAGACCCAATTGCCATCCCTAGACAGATTCCAACAGACCAAAAAGACAATAACGCTGTAATACCATTGTTATACGATAATTGCATTGTTGCAATCATTACAATAACGGGTGTATAATAAACAATACATTTTTATAATAATTGGTTTTATACAATTATTACACCATGGACTTGTATTAAACGTTTATCAAAATTTGATTTCACACAACCTTTGTGTTGACTTTTTTGCATGTTTATCTCAGGTTATTGAGCAATATACGGCATAGAGTGGCATGGACTTGAAGATGGCTGAACTGTTATCATTTACACTTTATGTTTTAGATTGTGGGACCTACATTTTATAAAAACTATGATTATAACTAAATGATAACTAAATTTCCAAAAAGTCTCTTTTAGTCGTTTTCTTATGATTATGATTGTTGTATCATGATAAGTATATACCCCAGATTTGCTTTTTGCTGCTATATTGTAAAATGGGGGTGTATTCAAATGTATCATACAAGACTGTTGATTATGACTCTACTTATTGTGGGAAGATAAAGATTTAGTGTACTCAAGTGGAAAACAAAATTTCGAAGAAGGAACAATGACTTGTACTATCAAGATTTACCAAGTTATTGTAGACTACTTCATGGCAAAGGATCAGGGAATCCAAGGAGAAACAAGATGTTTTGGCACATGCGGGATTGACTTCTACTGTTCACACAGTCAGAGTCTTTCTAAAATCAGGACACAAGTATACGGTGCTATTCTCCCTCAACACTTGACAAATCAAGTATGGTTGGAGTGTCCAAGCCTACATGGGATCTTACGTGCTTAAGTACTGGTGAAAAGGATTCCACAAACCTAAAAACTACAAAAAAAGAAAGCTGATTCTAGAATTCATCCCCAAGTCAATGTCTACTCAAGCTTCTAAGGTAAAAGAATCACGAAACATAGCCAAAGTGAGTATAAATCGCCAAGAAGATTCAATTCCTGCATCTACTGTCAAAGGTTATATGGTGCTATCTGAAAGTAGCTTTGACTTGAATCAACAGATTAAGATTGGCTATGAAGGAGAATGATACAAACTCTGAATTTTAGTCCATAGTTCCCCACGTCTTCTTCACAGTAATGATTATCCAAACGACTTGAAAAAGGAACCGTCGTTTGTCTTGACTTGTACAATAGTGTTCTGTTCTGTCTAGTGGATACGGCGTATTGGGAAGATCTAATACGGCATATCGAGTTTGAATCAGTTTTAATAGTGGTTGAAATCGACTTGACTTGGTCTCTCGAGTTTGTTTCAGTTGAGCTTGGTAGGCTTCCAAATCCTCTTTCCTGCAGTACCTTGCTCATTTGCCCGATTTGAATTTCTAAAGTTTTGATCGATGCTCCTTGGTTCCTTATGGCAGCATCCGTCAAAACTCGGATTTCTTTGATTAAGTTAGAGTTTTCTTCGCGTCTCTTTCTTGATTCACTCATGAATTTGCTCAGGGTATCTTCCATAGATTACCTTCGTTCTATCTTGGTTGAGGATTTATGTTGTTCCTTTGATAGTATCCTGGAGTTGTTGCTCTATATCCCCCTCATTTAAAAGGTCCACCAAATTACGTGTAGTAAGCTTCTTCTAGGGTTTTACCTTCTTCTTTTAGTGGGCAATCTTTGGTGTAATAGGGGTCCTTTACATTGTTCACATCCTATTTGTGTTGCATAAACTTTTTCATTCACCTTTTTTTATCTCCTTTCCTAGATTGTTCAGTTGTGCTTATATAGCAGCCAGTCCGTTAGAAGTCTTAGTACTTCTTCCTCTAGATGTTCCAGTGTGCTATTTTGAGAGTATTCATCCATTTCTTAGATGGTCGTTTTAGCATCTGTAACAGTCTTAGTTGGAACGGCACCTCTTGAGTCAAGAATCTGTTGTGTTGGAACAGCCAGCCCATTATAGAACAAAATTACCTTCTGCATCTCAGTCAAATAGTGTTGAGGACACTTAATCAAGAATTCTTTAAAGCGCTCCCATGCTTGATAAATGGTTCTACCTGGCTCTTGCTAAAAGTTGTTGGTTTCCTTTTTTTCTTGTTAAGTTCGAAAGGTTGGGCCAATTATTTGTAAAAAATTAGTCTTAAGATCTTCCCAAGTTTTGGATTGAACCAGTGGTTTGTTTCTAGCCAAACGACTGTGGCTCCAGTTAAGGTTATAGGGAAGACTCGGAGCTTTAGTTGATCCACTGGTGATAGTTAGGAACGATGGAATAAGTTACTATTTGAGAACTTTCTCAATGTGTTTATTTGCCATCCTCATTATCCGCATCGCTAGCTCCTTAAGAAATTGCCTTTTGTCATATTGGATCTTTGTTATCAATTTTAGGCCTTGACGACTCATGGATCCATAGTCCGTTGGGTCTTGCTCATGTTTTGACTCTAGTATTGTCTGACCATTTTGCTTCTGTTTCTTTTTCCTCCGAGTATTCTAGGTCAGAAAGTAGATTGAAATCAAGCGATCTCAATTCGTCAAGACTTAGAGTCTTGAAGTGTCTCCTTGATGATCAAAATTATTGTTCAGGTTCTTTGTAAGGTGTGAATAGTTCGTTAGTAGAAATCCTTATCATGCACTACCTGAAACTAGGGATAAATAATCAGTAGGATTTGTTCTGAAGATAGAAAAAATTTTGGATCGAAAATTGAATATTTTAGCTTTTGTTCCAGATGATCGATACGCCGTATCCAATGGAAGTGGATATGCCGTATTAATCAATTGGGATGAATACGCTGTATTGGACAGAGAACTGGATACGCCGTATTCAACTTTCGACCAAAACAATGTGTTTAAGAAAAACAATTAAATACGCAAACAATTAAACACAAATATACAAGATTTACAGAATATACAAGAATATACACTAATCTAAATTACACTAATCCTAAAGGTTAGATCTAATCTAATGTTAAAAACCAAAATATCAAATAAAAATCAAGATTAATTTTCACTCCCCGGCAGCGGCGCCAAAAACTTGATGTGTCGTTATGTGGTGTATATTTTATTGATTCAAGTTTTAAATTTATATTTTGCCGACTAAACCAAAAACAACACTTTAACGGGCAGTGTACCCAATCGGTAGTAGTTTCGTGGTAAGTAGGGTGTCGAACACTTAAAGCGAGGTTAAATCTCTCAATTTAATTAATATCTTGGTTATCTATTCTATGTTAATTCTATTCTATTCTAAACCTAAGTTAAACCTATGTCAGTCTAAATTCATATGTTCTAACGGAAATAAAAAGGGGTGGTTTTTTAGCATGAAAGACTAGCACGGTTTTTGGTTGGTGATGCAATCAAATTCAAGGCAACGGTTACCTATGCGAGCTAATTAACAAAGATATAAAGAGCGGTCGAACCTTATATAAGAAAATTATATTAACCATTTATTAATCCGATTAGAAAGTTGGGTTTGTATTAAGTGCAAGGTTTCTTTATCCGAGTGGGCATATCATTCTTAAGACTTAGGCGTTACATCATCCTAAGACCTAGACACATTAATTCTGTCACAATTAAAGCATCCGCATAAAGCATCCTTATTTGCTTATTATAATCTATCTTAGGGATTAAAGCAATGGTGATCTTGTTAAACCCTAGCTCATAGAGACTTTACCCACTTACCGCTTAATGGCAATTTATACACTAGTAGTCCACTTGTCCAACTATCCAATGGAATCAGAATGTTACTTGTTGAATTATCTAGGTCACCTGCTAGTCAACATGATCAATAAACCATTGGCAATATCCAATTAACTAGTTAAGCCCGAAGCGTATCCTAGACACAGACTTAGAAGGACAATATTTGTGTAACTATTATTCTAGATGTATAAATTACTATATGGAGAGCTATCCCAGACTCTAGATCTACTTGGTCTGCTTCACTAGATCCAGTTGAATGATAGGTCGCATACAAAAGCGCGTAAACAAGTATAAATTGATAAACATAAACAAGCATACAACGATAAATCAAGAAATCAAGATAACACATATACCAAAACATTCAGACTCTTCTAATATGGCTAATACCCGAAGGTATTAGCCTTCAAACGTCATAATAAATACAAGAGCAATTATTTAGCCAAGGTAAACTAACCGAGTTAACGAATGATACCAAAAACTAAACGATTACTAAAGTATATGGAATTACACGTTGTCTCCTATGGAATTGATAACGTTGCTCGACCTCTTCTACTCTTTTTCTCCTCTAAAAATCGACTTTTATGGTTTAGGTATCGAGAATATGATTTAGCACACTGAAAATTGTTTTGAGTTTCTATTTATAAGGGTCTGGTAAGTCGGTTGGATACTGGTCGTATCAGGTTGTTGAATAACAGTGTATTAGGGATTTCTTGGAGTAGGTACCATGCTTGATATCTTCCAAAATATTTAAATACTATATCTTGAATACGGCGTATTGAGTCTCTCTGGATACGGCGTATTGTCTTTATCCTTCTATGGCCTTGGTGAGTGCAGGCAGGATACGCCGTATCTTTTTGATGGATTACGGCGTACTTGATCTTCAGTAATAGTAATCCTTCAAAATATCTTCATTTAAGCTCCAGAATGCGCTCCTTTTGCTAACTTTTACCAATTACTCCATAATTACTGCAATTCTTAAATATAAATGATTAAGTAACAATTCTTTGCAATAACTATACAAAATGGGTTAATAACATGGGATAAATGATGCTATAAAATAGACGTTATTTGATGTCATCAGGTAGGTTCCTTACTAGCTCGTTGGAAGCTAAGTTTTAAACTAATCGCATATTGGTGTGACCTAACCTCCTATGCCAAAGCATTGAGTTATCCACCATGGATGCAAGAAATTTTTTATGTTTGGAGTTATCTCCCAATTTGCAAGTATATAGTCCGTTTCTTTTATGACCTTTAGCTAGCATTTTACCATTTTACTAATAGTACAATCTACTTTAGTAAATCTAACTACACAATCATCATCACACAATTGACCTACATTAATCAAGTTAAAATCTAGACCACTAACATGCTCAACATTGGTAATTGTAATGGAGTCATGAGAAATATTACCTCGACCAATGACCTTGCCATTTAGGTTGCTCCCAAATACGACATGTCTACCATCATATGCCTTGTACGAAGTAAACAATCTTCTATTCTCGGTCATGTGCTTAGTGCAACCACTATACACAATCCAATCGTCCGGTAGTAGATTACATTTGAAGCACACATGTAAGCAAATATGAATTCAAGGTCGTGGTACCTATTGTCTCTTGGGTCTGTTGTGGTTAGCAAATATGGTGCCCAACTTAACCATTCTTAGGTCTTGAAGTAATGCACATATGGGTCTTGAAGTAATGCACATATTTTATGTAGACCGTACCTTGAGAATGTGGACCAAGGATTGTTTTGAAATCATGGTGGTTTTGAAAGTTTGGTCCTACGCTCTAAAGTGTTTTTAGTATGTGATTTGGGTAGGAGTTTTCTCTCCTTAGGAAGGTGTTTTGATGATAAGACAAAGACCTTAGATTATTATAAAAAATTCTTCTTTCAGAAGAATGGTTGATTTGAAATGAAGGTCTTTGGTTGTATGAGTTAGGAGGTCTCATATTAGGAGTGGGCAACAAAGGTCTTTGGTCAACTTAAGTTTGAGTGTATACAAGTTCATTACATGAAATCGAGTGGCATTCTTTTTTGATGGTTTCAACTATTGTAATGGGTGTTTAGGTACCTAAAGTGTTTGCAAAATGAGTTTTAGGACCAACGGGTTTAACAAAGTCACTAAACAAAATCCTATTTTTTATCACCCTGCTGGCGCGCTGGTGGCGTACTGGCGCATCACTTGGCGCGTCAGAGGTTGATCTTTTGGGAGTTCCATTTTGTCTCTCTTTTATAAATGTTATTGGTTTGTTTAGGCTTAAGGAATTGGTTTTCTCATTATTAGAAAATCCAAGACCTTTCTTATCTCGGGATAATTTTTGACGACTTAGCATATCATCTAAAACTACACTACTCTTTTTGAATTTTGAAAAATTCAATGCTTCATCTTGAAGTCTAGGAACGTTGCACTTCAAAGAGTCAACCTCTTGGGTGAGTACATCAAACTTTTTACAAGGTTCAACCACCTCTTTAGATTTAGCAAGTTTCTTTACTTCAAGCTCGAGTTGATTCACTTTGCTAAAAAGTTTTGAATGTTCTTTTTCAAGAGCGCATTTTTCTTGTAAGAGTTTTTCATATGTTTTAGAAAAGTCTTTGCTAAACTTTAGGATTTCCTCATTCTCCTTTTGCAAATCAATAATATCTAAATCATTATTAGAACTAGATGGTTTAGATAATACCTCTTGAGAGTCGACTGCCATGAGACATGCTGCACCATTTTACCATTCGTTGCCGTCTTTGCTATCGCTCCAAGCTTATCTGACAAAAGCCTTATTTTCTTTGGGCTTTGGACACTCACCAATGAAGTGACCTTCTTCGCCGCAATTGTAGCAACCTCAATTTTTTCTTGAGCTTTCACCTCCTTTGTTCCCTGTTAGAAACACAAAAGTGTTGGTCACTTCCATAGATAACGGTCGTTAGCTTGTTAAGCAATTTTTGGAAACTTACATAGTTAGTTAGCAAAGGCCTATGGATTAATCCATGCAAGCCCAAGCCCACACGCCATTTATAAGTATAAATTCACTCTTCATGCCTTGGAGAGGTGGTTGAGTTGGTTTTGTTTTTCACATAGTAATGGCCATTCATGTCTTGTCTTTCTTTCTCTAAAATACTTCCTTACTTCCCACCTTTCTCTCTTCTAGTTCTTGTTTTGTTAAGATTACTAATATTCTTCATATTGTATCAAGAGCCATGGGTTGTTGTTTAGTTTTTGTGTTTTTTTTTTCTTGGTTCGTGTCATATTGCAAAAATCGTCCTTCCTTTTATTTTTTCTTGTTGTTCGAATTCTATTTGGGTGGTACACTAAATGATCATTACCTTGTAGTAAATTTGATTAGTATCTTTAGGATTATAGGTGTACACGCTTTAAAATCAAGAAAATTTTCATTTTTGGTCATCTTTTGTGTTCAAACCTTTACAAAGAAAAAAAATCTGATTTTAAATTTTCTCGACTAAAAAATCTTAAAGTTTCTATTTTTCTTGTTCCAATAGGGTTAGTAACACTAGTTGTACAAGATTTTTTTGCAAAACAACCATAAAAAAGGTGTCTTTTGGTTTTTTTGATTTTAAAATTTCGTAGTTCTGTCTTTTGGTGTCGAACAACCTGAGTCTAGCAACTCTAAGGGGGGTCGAAACACACCTGATTTCGAACAACTCAAGTAGAAAACAACCTGAGTTGAACAACCCAAAGTCAAACAACTGAGTCAAAAACTACCCATAGTCGAACAAACCTGAGTCTAAACAACCCAAGTGAACAACCCAAACCGAACACCTCAATTTTTCTAAAATTATATGTTTTAGTTCTTTGACTTGTAAATCCTGTAAAACATTAACTTGTCTTTCTCCTGTTTTGTTCAAAGAATACTATAAAAATCCCGTGTAGTTTTAAAGAATTAAACACTTAAGAGACAACTGGATTAAACACAATTTCTTTCTACCACCCTCCGATCAAACAAGTAATCTTTTAACATACATATTTCTCAATTGATGATTTGCTGGACATCGTCGACCTATGTTGGAAAAATGATATTGTATGATTCTTGGAAAAGCAAAATGGAGCTATACATGATGAATAGACAACATGGAAGAATGATTCTTGAATCTGTTGAAAATGGTCCACTCGTTTGGCCTTCAATTGAGAACAATAGAGTGTCAAAACCAAATAAATATTCTGAGTTATCTGCTATGCAAGCAATTCAAGCTGATTGTGATATCAAAGAAACAAATATCATTCTCCAAGGACTACCACCTGAGGTCTATGCATTGGTTAGCAATTCATTATAGTCGCCAACGGAAACTATGGGAAGAATTCAACTTCTCATGCAGGAACTTTCTTGACGGAAAACAGGAAAGAGAGTGTAAGTTTATATGAATTCGTGATAAGTTTTTCTCTTAAGAAGGGGGGAACCCACTACGTGGGATTTTTTTACTTGAGTTTTTCATGACTACTTAATGACATGAACATTTACAATATGAAACTAGAACAATTTCAAGTGAACACAAAGTTTTTGAATACTCTTCCTCTTGCGTGGAGCAAATTTATGACTGATGTCAAACTGGTTTGGGATTTGCACACAACTAACATTGATCAGCTTCATTCTTATTTGGGAAAACATGAATTTCATGGAATTGAGGTTCGTTTAATGCATGTACGCAACTCAGATCCGCTTGCATTGGTTGCAACCCATCAGATGACTCGGTCTCCTTATCAAACTCATCAAAACTCATACCAAAACACTCAAATTTCAGCACAAGTTCACCATTCATAGTTCCATAGTATGGATCACCTTATCGTTCTCACACAATACTCAAGACTCATCAATCATCACAACCTCTTTTCAATCTCACTTATCCATCCAATGATTATCAATCATTAATTCACCACAATGTTTATTCTCTATCATCATCCATCCCTCAATTAGAATATGCTCCTACAGCTAACCAACAATCTGAATTTTCCCAAACAGACTCAGGTCTAATTGTTCCAGTGTTCCAGAAAGGTGATGATCCTATTGATGCCATCAATCACATGATGTCTTTCTTGACTGCTGTTGTCACTTCCCGCTACCCAACTACCAATAATCAGCTGAGGAATTCGTCAAACCCTAGGCAACAAGCTACCATTAATAATGGAAGAGTGACATTACAACCAATTCAAGGGAGACAAACGTCTTTAGCTGCGGGTACTACAAGGACATACACTCCAGGAGCAAGTGGAAGCAATTCTGGGAAACAAAGGACTGTTATCTGTTACAACTGCAAAGGGGAAGGCCATATGTCCAAACAGTGCACTAAACCTAAGAGGAAACGGGATGATTCTTGGTTTAAGGATAAAGTGTTGTTGGTACAAGCTCAAGCAAGTGGTCAAATTCTACATGAGGAGGAACTTGCATTTTTGGCAGATCCAGGAATTCCAGAAGGACAAGCCACACAGACTGTCATTACTCACAATGCTGCTTATCAAGCTAATGATTTGGATGCATATGACTCTGATTGTGATGAACTCAACACTGCCAAAGTTGCTCTCATGGCGAATTTATCTCATTATGGTTCAGATGCTCTTGCTGAGGTACACAATCATGATAATATGAATAATAATATGATCAATCAAGCTGTGCAGGCGATGCCGTCTTCTGAATAGTCGAATGTTGTGAACCACTCAGAGACTGAAATAACCAGTGATAGCAATATCATTCCTTATTCTTAGTATGTGATTGAATCACAACAGGCAGCTATTCAGAATTTTAATTCCTCTGCACAACAAGATGCACTGATATTATCTGTGATTGAACAACTGAAAACCCAAGTAGTTAATTGTACCAAGATAAATCTAGAAAATAAAAGTGTCAATGATACTTTAACTGCTGAGCTTGAGAGATATAAGGAACAAGTTAAAGTGTTGAAAGGAAGGGAATTAATGTGTATAAGGAGTAATAAGAGGTTTTAGATTCAAGTGCTCAGTCTGTTAGAGATTGATGTCTTAAACAAACTTTTATGAACATTTAAAAGAAAGAAAAATCTTTTAATACAAAAACTGTTACTCTTTGAAAAATAACTTTAAGAAAGAAGAATCTAGAAATCGAAGAAGAGATTACGTTAGAAAAGAAGATCAAACAGCTAGATAATATTGTTTTTAAAAGAGATCAATCTCGCACAAACTGTTCACATATTGCAAAATCCTTAGAGTTGTTCTTATGATCATACCACTAAACAAGTTGGTTTTTCAAAATCCTTTCTATCTAAAGAAAGCTAGTAGTTGGAACCAAAGCTTTATGCTTGGTAATGTCATTTTAAAAATACAAGTGCTATTGAGATTCCTGACTTCGAAAGTCCTAATGCTTGCTGAAGAGAGTCGTTTAAAAATGCTTTTAAAACAACAAGATCCTATGATGATATAAAAGAAAGTTAATACTACACCAGTCGATTATGCTGTCCTTAATCAACTTTCTCAAGATTTTGAAACACGATTTATTCCATAAACTGAATTATCTATTGAACAAGCCTTTTGGTCTAAGAATTCTGTGAATTCACCAGAACACACTCTTTCTAGTAGACCCACCAAAGTTGAGGTTCCAAAAGAACTTCCTAAAGTCAACATGGTTAATATGAGTTTGAAGAAACTTAAATACCATCTTGCTGGTTTTGACGTGGTTGTCAACCCACAGCCATCACTGACGGCTCATGAGGGTTCAAACATTCAAAAGCTTGTTTTAGGGATAAAATAATTCCATTTGTAAAAGCACTGAATGACTTATTTATACTTCACAATCAATATTTGATTGTTTTTAATGAACTTTTTGAAGTCCAAAATGTCTTCCATCTAAAATGGAATTAGCGCTGTGGAACCAACATCGTTTAGTGTCAAAAACATTTGAAGATAAAATGAATCAAGTTTGGAACGAAAATGAACGACTCTTAGAACAAGTTATTAGCAAAGATATCGTAAACACTATTGTGAATTCTTCTGTAGATATTGCTTCTGTGAATGTGCATGAATGTGAAAAGTTTCTAAAACTTAAGACTGAGCTTCTTAACAAAAAGGATTTCGTTGAAAAAGAGATTTACAATAAACTGTTCAAAAGTTTTACAAACTCTTGAAAAACATTGCACTCTTTTGGAAGTCAGATACACAACATTAATCAGGAAAATTTTTCAATGGGATAATTCTATTTCAAATCAAAGTGCTCCAAGTTTTGATCAATGTTTGAATTAAAATGAATGAAAAAGTTCGCAGTCCTAAGGAAAGACACGGTCATAAAAAGTTGAAGAGAGAAATTAAATCTTAAGTGGAAAAATGAATGTGGATAAATTAAAAAGGACTTAGAAGAGATTTAAAAACAATTAATATTGGGAATTGGATATATGGTGTCGGAAGCTTATTGTGAGAAGAGCATTTGAAACAAGGACCTATAAGCAACTTATGGACTCGATTAAACCAGCACGTATTCGATCAAAAGAACAATATGATGATTTAATTAATCAAGTCAATCTAAATTCTGTGGAAATCTCTTATTTCAATGCTAGTCTTCAGGAAAAAGTTTTAGAAATTACAACTCTCAAGGATGACTTAAGGAAACTTAAAGGAAAAGCTCTAGTTGATAATGTTGTTACGAAACACACTATTGATCCAGAGATGCTTAAGATTGATGTGGAACCAATAACCCCTAAATTGTTGAATAAAAAGACAGCTCACTCTGCCTATATTAAGCACACTCAAGAAGAAGCTACAGTTCTTAGGGATCTAGTTGAACATGTTAAATCAAAATATCTACTAGATCAATCTTTAGAATTGGCCTGTAGGTATGCTAAACTAATCAGGAGTTGTCTTACACAATTAGTAAAACCTGCTCCGATTTATTCTTATTTTTCTCAGTGTCAACAATACTGATGGAAAATTAGTGGCTGTGACCCCAAAGAACAAGGACAAAAGAGTTAGATTCACTGAGCCTGTCACATCCTCAGGAAACACAATCACAAAAATAGCCTCTTCATCAAAACCTGTAGTTCTAACAAAACATTTGTTGTCTTCTTCTAAGGAGTAAAACGTCTACTAGTGCTAGCGGATCACAAGCTCAGGACAAAACAAAGAAAGATAAGATTCGGCAAACACCAAGTAGTACTCAGAAGAATAAAGTAGAAGCCCACCCTAGGAAAGTTAAATCTAGTTTGAAAAATAAAGATTGTGTTGTTCAACCTAAAGGAACTGCTCATGTGCAGCATTCCAAGCTTAATGCGAATTCTGAACTTAAATGTGTTAAGTGTAATGGTTGCATGCTTTCTGATAATCATGATTTGTGTGTTCTTGATTTTATCAATAATGTGAATGCTCGTAAACAATCTAAATCTGTTAAGAAAAGTTCAAAGAGAAAAGTTTGGAAACCAACAGGAAAGGTGTTTACAAATATTAGATACATCTGGAGACCTACTGGTCGGACCTTCACTATAGTAGGAAATGCGTGCCCTTTAACTAGGATTACCACAACTACTGAAGTACCCCTTAGGAAACCAACTACTCTAGAAAATGAAACACCTAAGCCTGTTGTAACATTGGTTTACTCAAGGAAACCTAGGAAATCTCAAAATAATGTTCCTGTTAGCAAATCTAAGGTTCTTAAATCTGTATCTACTAACAAAAAGGAACCCAGTCAATCTTGGGGATCCATAGTTTCTGATGTTCCATCTTCCTCTCTTGATGACTGCAGGTCGTCCAAATTGTTCTCTGGTATTTGGACTCCGGCTGCTCCAAGCATATGACCGGAGATCGCTCTCAGCTCACCAATTTCGTCAATAAGTTTTTGGGTACAGTCAAATTCGGAAATGATCACATGGCAAAGATTATGGGATATGGTGATTATCAGATTGGAAATGTTACGATCTCAAGGGTTTACTACGTGGAAGGACTTAGACATAACTTATTCTTCGTTGGACAATTCTGTGATTCGAACCTTGAAGTTGCTTTTCGTCAACACACCTGCTTCATACGTAATCTAGAAGGTGTTGACCTATTGACTGGATCTTGAGGAAACAATCTATATACTCTGTCTCTTGGAGATATGATGGCGTCCTCTCTGATATGTCTCTTGTCAAAGGCCTCAAAGACTAAGTCCTGGCTATGGCACCGATGTTTGTCTCATCTGAACTTTGGTACTATCAACCATTTAGCTAGACATGGTCTTGTTCGAGGTCTCCCTAAGATTAAATTTGAAAAGGACCATCTGTGTTCTGCTTGTGCTATGGGTAAAAGCAAGAAGAAACCCTATAAACCTAAATCTGAAGACACCAATCAAGAAAAACTTTATATGTTGCACATGGATCTTTGTGGACCAATACATGTCGCAAGCGTTAATGGAAAAAGGTACATCCTCGTCATCGTTGATGATTACTCTCGATTCACATGGGTTAAGTGCTTAAGGTCAAAAGATGAAGCTCCAAATTTCATAATCAAGTTTCTCAAGATGATCTAAGTGCGGCTTAAGACACTTGTTCGACGCATCAGAACAGATAATGGAACTGAGTTTGTTAATCAAACATTGCGTGAATATTATGAGAAGGTTTGCATCTCTAATGAAATATTTGTTTCTCACTCTCCACAGCAAAATGGTATCGTTGAAAGATGCAATCGTACGCTAATTAAAGCTGCCCACACAATGCTAATTTATGCAAAAGCTCTGTTATTCTTATGGGCAGAAGCAGTGGCTACCACATGTTACACCCAAAATTGCTCCATCGTATGTCTTCGCCATGGGAAACCCCATATGAGCTTTTACATGACAAACCTCTCAACTTATCATTTTCTATGTATTTGGTGCACTCTGCTATCTGACAAATGTTAGGGAGAAAACTGTGTGTGTGTGTGTGTGTTACAACGAAAAGCTGATATTTGTGGTTGTGTTTTCATTGGTATGCATCCCACAAAGAAGCATTTCGGAATTTACAACGACGTTTACCAGACGAATCATTGGGATAATTCTTGTAGAGTATTGATGAGCTGACTGCGGATGGTTTGAAACACAGCAGTTCTGGGACCTCACTTCATGAAATGACTCTGCAAACAATTAGTTCAGGACTCATGCTAAACCCTCCTCCCTCCTTTAACACCGTTTATACCACCTTCAAGAAGTGATTGGGATCTCTTGTTTCAACCGCTGTTTGATGAATTACTCACCCCTCCTCCTACTGTTGATCACCCATCCCCTGAAGTAATTGCTCCAATTGTTGACGTAGTTGCTCTAGAACCCGCTGCATCAACCGGTTTACCTTCCTCAACAACAGTTGACCAAGATACACCATCACCTAGTAACTCTTAAACAACACCCAAAACTCAATCTCCTATCATTCCTAATGATGTTGAAGAAGACTATCATGATATTGAAGTTGCACATATGGGTAATGATCCGTACTTTGGTATCCCAATTCTAGAAATTCATTCTGATCAATCTTCATCATCGGATTCTATTCATACAATTGTGCATCCCGATCACCAAATTTTTGAACACAATAGCAAATGGACTAAGGATCACCCACTTGAAAATATAATCGGTGAACTTGCTAGACCAGTTTCCATAAGGCTGCAATTACATGAGCAAGCTCTTTTCTGTTATTACGATGCTTTTCTCACTGCTGTTGAACCCAAGACGTATAAAGATGCTTTGACTCAATCCTGCTGGATCAAAGCAATGCAAGAAGAACTCAATGAGTTCGAACGCCTTAGAGTATGGGAGCTCGTACCCCGACCAGATAAAGTTATGGTTATTACTTTGAAGTGGATCTACAAAGTGAAGCTAGATGAACTGGGAGGTATTCTAAAGAACAAAGCTCGGTTAGTAGCTCGTGGTTACCGTCAAGAAGAGGGAATTGATTTTGAAGAGTCTTTTGCTCCGGTTGCAAGATTAGAGGCTATAAGGATTTTTCTCGCGTTTGCCGCTCACATGAACATGGTCGTCTACCAAATGGATGTGAAGACTGCGTTTCTGAATGGTAATCTGCGGGAAGAGGTTTATGTTAGCCAGCCGGACGGGTTTGTGGATAAAGATAACCCCAATCACGTGTACAAGCTGAAGAAAGCTCTTTATGGGTTGAAACAAGCTCCACGCGCGTGGTATGACATGTTGTCTTCGTTCCTGATATCCCAAGACTTCTCCAAAGGCTCAGTGGATCCTACTCTGTTCATCCGTAGGGAAGGCAAGGAATTACTTCTGGTACAAATATATGTCGATGATATTATCTTTGCTGCTAAGCTCATGGCACACAAACTGACTAGTGCGTATATAAGATACCCAAAATTATTGATATAAATATATATATACATATAAATATAATATAAATATATACATAATATATAGAATATAAATATATATAAATAGATATATAAGAGAGAGAGATAATGACCCTCGGTGTAGGTAATTGTCATATACCTATGAAATTCAAATATAGTGTGTTTGGTTACCTATCCGACTAATACAAACAAGATTCGTCAATCCCGATAGACACCATCCTTAATATTGCGTTCACAAACCGTAATGATTAATGGTCCAAGATAATGAGGGAACTTTTGGGCATAAAGTCAACTTAGACATAAATTGTCAATGGTACATCAGAATTAGCATATAGTCCTGGAAAACACTTGTATTTGTAATTTGCGGCATGTAATCCCCTCCCGGTTACGAAATCTTAAAGAGATTAAAAAGTGAGGCTATGAACTCACTAAGTCTTTGAAAAGTAATCACATTGTTATGAGTATATAAAAGAGTTTGTAACAAGCATGTATCCCCCTCGCGGGTTTATAAAACATGTAAATAAGTAAAGGCGAGGTTATGAACTTCACCTGATATGTAGATGTAATAAATATTCCAAAATGAAAGCTGACGACCTTATCACAATCTTAACCGGGGAAGGTTGATATAGCAAAATGATAGTAAACAGCCACGTCACGCAACCTGAGTAAATATGTCAAGTCTTAAGAAGATTGTACTCTAGAACTTTAGTTTTAAGAGTTATGAGTTTGATTGAAGAGTTTGGAATTATTGTATCACTGTTCGGGCCATCATAATTCAGAAGTCATTCAGTAAACGTTTGAGGAGCTAGGGCACTTTAAATCGTAAACCCAACAACTCAGTCAGAACGTAATACCAAGATGAAACCTCTTAATATGAAGCTCCCTAGTATTGTGATACGATATAATCGGTTTTAAGTGTTTTATTCAATATCTGGAAATGTTAAGCACGTCAAGCGTTAATTAAAGTTATGTCTGGTAAGGTTTTGAATACATTTTTATACTTTTTCAAAATGTTACATTTTAGACCCTTGAGTTTGAAAAATGGCAAAATACACCCTCGGAGTTTGCACTTTTACGAGTTTGGTCCTTTAAGTTGTAAAAGAAAACCAAGTAAACCGGTTGTACTTTGAAAAGTGACATAATAGACCCTTATATATGTTATAACTTTGATAAAATGACATATTCAGCCCTTCTAGTTATTAATTTCAGAAAGTTACGACTTATACCCCTTGCATGGATAATATTTACAAAACATGTCCAAATTACCATGCAAGCTTATTTTAACATTTCAATAGACATTTAATAAGTTATAATAACTAAAATACGAAAGATTTAATGGCTATTCAAGCTTTAAAAATAGCGATTCCGCGTTAAGCTAGAAGCAAAAAACGGGTCAAATTAGGGTTATAAAACGTAAACGCAGCGGGTTTTTAAGTTCAACATTCCTTCATCTAAATCAATAAAGTGGTTATTTTAACATTCATATTTATGCATGCTCAGGATAGATTATAACAATATTTGAACCAATTAAACATTTAGTTTACAAGAAAACCATAAAATTAGGGTTACGGGTGTACGGCTATTTGTGATCCAAAATGAAAAATGAAAAAACAATGAATTGAGTTATGAAACTTTAACAAGAGTTTATTTAGGATCATATGAACATTATAAGAGTGTAGGAGCAGAAGTAGAACATCCAGAACCTGGGTTTGAGCTTCAAGGATCAAGAATGGTGGAAATGGGTCATTTCGGGTAGTATTTCCACTCGAACGCCCTTGTATCTGTTCCCAGTGCTTCAATTCTTCACGGTTTCTTGCTTAATGATGTTCTTAGATCATTCCTAGGATCAGTATGGACAGCAAAGAACGTTTTGCTAAATTAGGGTTATATAAATAAGAATGGGGATGAGAAAAATGAATGAAAAGGGATATGGGTTTCTATTACAAGGTTAAAGGGCCCTAGAGCCAAGATTTCTTAGCAAGCTGATCTAGGACACATGGGTAACCTAGAGGGTGATTAGGAGAGGCTATGTGATGAGTTGCTAGGGCTAGAAACTAGCTTTGAGGTGTTGGCTACCTCTTTTGATGCCACAGCACAGAAAAGAAGAAACAAGAGACCATGTGAAGTTTTTATTAATAAAAATATTGAAGATATTTATTGTAGAAGGTGTGTAAGCTGCTTAGGAATGCATGTGGGTGAATCATGAGGTGCTTGTTTGCAAAGAAAAGCTCAAAATGGGCCAATTTGCAAGATTTAGGGTTCGCGGTTCATTGAACTTCTAGGGCTCGGATTGTTTACTTTGGCTTATATTTTCGTGCTCAGTGATCATGGAATGATAGAAAATATGTACTCAAGGTTTGTACAAGGTTTATTAATTCGAAATTCGCCAAGTGGTTTGGGTTAAGAGTGGGTTTGAAAATGAATGGATATATGTCGCGGTTCAATTTTAGGCATATTAGGGTTTCCTTTAGGTTTTTTGAGCTTATAATTCGTGTAATTAGAAAGATAATGAATAGATATTTTGTTCACAAGACTTGTATTAAGGATCACAAAATAAGAAAATTTGATAAGGTGGTATCGGGTTTAAAAAGGGCGAAAACTAGTAAACGGTTCCAAAGTTCCAATTAGGCACAATTAGGTTTCTGGATTCATTTGCATATATTGAAGAAGGGATCTAAGAATAAAAAAACAAAAACAAAGCCCTCCGAGGCTGAAAAACCCCCATCACCGCCGCCCCCCCCGCGGCCCCGCACGAAAATGTAACACACATCATTAACCCCATCATCCCATCATCAATACACTATCAATCACCATATATCCAACCTAACAAACACAAATAATCGTTAATTGGAATCTTAACCCCTGTGATCAAACAAGACGACACGGGAACAATGAAACTAAAAAATGTCACTGAAGGTAAACTACAATAGAAAAAGGGTTTTGATTGTAAAAATTTAAATGAAAGATTTATGAATAGAAAAATAAGGGTTTCACACAAGTATATACAGTTTCGTATCATGAACCAAAAGTGGACAGTGAAGAAAAAGGAGGTAAAACGGAGGTAAAACGGCTACATTATAGAGATCCAAGCTTAAATTGACATTGTATATTGAGCTTTTACATAAGTGACCTTACGTACTTTGAATGTGAATGAATTTTATATTTAAAAATGATATGTTATATTACTTGTACATATGCTTTAGTAGGTTGCGCATTCACTTTAGATATTATTCCTTCATGGAATTAGGGTTTCAAGAGTTTATACTCAAACAGTATGTAAGCCCTTTTGCATATAACGTTGCGAGATGGTGCATTATAGGAAAAAATAGTACTTGTAATAATGAAATGATGATATTGACCCTGACATGTTATGATGTATGCTTGACATCAATGAAGACATGATTGCCATAGGTAGGTTGCGTGAGCTCGCTACTTTATTTAATGTAAGTTACATGACATACAGAGATATTGACAACGCAAGTATGTTAATACAGCGAAATTTTTCCCCGTACAATTGTACAATAGTAAAATAGGTTTTCAGCATTTGATAAAATTATCGGTTGCGTACATAAGTCCCCTCACCCCTTACAAAAATCTCGTCCCGAGATTTAGTTGAAAGTTGTAGTCTGCAATATTGTTTTGGAATAGATGAACAGGACTGGCATGAATTTGAATTTTTATTTTAAGTTATTCACAGGTCACAATTGATGGCATTTATAATTAAGTATGCGCACCATAATTATAATTACCCCTTTTACACGTCTACTAATTTTTCAAGATCATACCTCTATGATGACAGCCAATACGAATTCCCAGATCCTGATAGAAACCTGGGGGGGGGGCGGGCGGATACTTCGAATTATGAAACCTGTGGGATATGGCCAACCAATGCTTATTGTGAAAACACGAAAAGTGTCGTCACTTCCAGTTATGATAGTCGTTAAGCTCGTAGTTTATGTAATAATTAGATTAGTAACCTATTCCCTGCCCAAGACCCATGGGAAGCCCTTTAGAACCCATGGCCGGCACTATAAGGTACCTATATAAGCCCCTTCTCCCTAGCAAAGGAGATTGTATGTTTGTTCCGTTTTTTCCATACTTTCCATCTTTATACAATTCATCCATTTTTTCCATCCAATTCTCTCTCCATCACAACCCACATCTCACTCTTGTTCTTGGTTTGATCATAATATTACTAGAATTCTTCAATGGTCTATCAAGAGCCATGGAGTGTGGGCGTGTATAGTCTTTAGTTTTGATTTTGTGTTCACAAACCTTTACAAAGAGCAAAATAGGTGATTCACCATGTTTTGGCTTAAAACCTATAACAGTTTTCAATTTTATTGTTCCTAAAGGGTTAGTAACACTAGTTTTACAAGATTTTTTTGGGCTAAAAACCATTAAAAATCGTGTTTTTTTGAGTTTATGAAAATTTGAGTTCGTAAAGTTGGAACGAACAAGAACTTTGTGTTGGCAACGAACGAGAAGAACTGAATAGAAAACCGAACTAGCAGAACCTAACCAACTTTTACTTGGCAGAACCGAACAAGCTATTTACTTTGGAGCCGAACTAGCTATTCATATTTGGGAACCGAACGAGCTATTTTCTTGAGGAACCGAACTAGCTATATCTATTAGGAACCGAACTGCTATTTACTTTACGAACCGAACTAGCTAGGACCGAGCTAGTGACAACCGAACTAGCTAGGACCGAACTAGTGACAACCGAACTAGCTAGGACCGAACTAGAGACAATCAAACTAGCAAGTCTCTTTGACGCCGAACGTAAGACAACCGAACTCAGTCAGTTTCTTGTCCAACCTAACTAGCTATTTCTATTTTGAGAACCGAACGAGCTATTTTCTTGGGAACCGAACTAATATACCGAACCAGTTAATTTTTGTCAACGAACTAGTTACTCCAAAATAAATTTAACTTCACAAACACACATATCATAAATATACGGTTCTTTCTTTGACTTGTAAATATTCCCGTGAAACAAAGACACTTGTTTCTGGTTATGTCCAGAAATGTAAAAGCCGGTGTATTTATTCATTTCATTACTCAACAATCACTAACCAAAACACAATTTTCATTCACCACCATCGAACATTTAGTAATCTTTTGGATACCACAATGACGACTCTTGCTGATAAGTCACTTCTTTCTAGAGGAGACAACAAACACTGATGCTTGAAAAACACTTGGTATGATTCATGGAAAAATCAGAATGAACTGTTATATGAGGAATTAGACAACATGGAAAATGATTCTTGCTTCTGTTAAAAATGGACCACTTGTTTGGCCTTCAACACTGAGGATAGAGTAACAAGGCTTTAAGAGAATATGTTTAGAACTTGACTCCAGCTGAAGCATTCGCAGATTGATGACCTCAAAGCAATAAACATCATTCTCCAAGGCCTACCAACTGAAATCATGCTCTTGTGGAGGTCAACATCGTGTGGCAAAAGAATCTTTGGATAAGATTAAACTGCTAATGCAAGAACGTCATTACAAAACAAGAACGTTAGTGCAAGCCTGTATGTGAATTCGATAAGCTCACTTACATGAAGGAGAGACGCTACATGAGTACTACTTGAGGTTCACTCTATTACTCAATGATATGAAACATCTACAAGATGCCACTGGAGCAGTTTCAAGTTAACACCAAGTTCTTAAACACTCCCTTCCTGATGAATGGAGCAAATTGTTACTGATTGTTAAATTGAGGTCAAAGTACTTCACACTACCCAATGTTTGATCAGCTTCATGCTACGCAACAACATGAAAGACATGCAAAAGAAGTTCGTTTGATGCATGCACGCAACTCACGATCCTCATGCTTAGTAGCTTCTCCCAATTAACTACACCACTACATCATCTCATCTACACACTCACCCACAGTCTCTATCTCAAACTTTTGTATGTTTCACCATATCAGTCTTCACAGTTTGTTACACTTATCAAACACAACAATTCCACAACCAATCAATCAACACCTCTTCAATTACTTACCATTAAATGAAGTACCAATCCACGTTCCCCACCAACGTTTATTTCTCCACAACATCAATCCCACAATTGGAATATGTCCCATAGCCTATCAACACAACAACATGAATTTTCCTGCCGGGAATCGAGTGCGTGTCTGAGCAAGTCTAGTTGAATTAGGGGGGGGGGGGGACTATAGTGATTCCAGAAAAGGGGATGAAATCACAATTTAGAATGCAAAACAATTAAACAATACATGAAATGTACAATTTACTTATAACTAGCTGTTATACAATCATCCAAAACGGTAATCAAGCTACTACTACATCAGCTAAGGACTTCGTCAAACCCTCGTCAACAAGCTACCATCTATGATGGAAAAGTAACTGTGCAACCTGTTCAGGGAAGACAAACTACTTATGCTGCTGGAACAACAAGAAAATACACACCTGGTGCAAGTGGAAGCAACACGGGGAAACAAACTGTTATTTGTTACAATTGCAAAGGGGAGGGTCATATTTCCAAGCAGTGTACTAAGCCCAAGAGAAAAAGGGATGAAACATGGTTCAATGATAAAGTGTTGCTGGTTCAAGCTCAAGCAAGTGGTCAAGTTTTAACATAGGAAGAAATAGCATTTTTGGCAGATCCAGACTTCTTACTTCAAACCTCCTCAGACAATCATCACCCACAATGTGCTTGTATCAAGCCGATGATCTGGATGCTATACGTCTGATTGTGATGAACTCACTCAGCCAAATTTCTCTTATGGCAAATTATCAGGAATGGCTCAGATGCACTCACTGAGGTACTCAATCCAGATAATCTGACCTATGATTTATTTAATCAAAGTGAGCAGATAATGACGTCTTCTGAACAGTCTAATGATGTGAGTCAGTCAGAAACTGAAATAACTAGTGATAGCAATATCATTCCTTATTCTCAGTATCTGAGTGAAGCACAACAGGAAACTGTCCAGAATTCTAACTCTTCTGCTCAACAAGATGTCATGATATTATCTATGTTTGAACAATTAACTACCCAAGTGACGCACTGCACCAATGTTAATCTGGAATATAAAAGTGCCAATCAAGCTTTGACTACCGAGCTTACAGAATTAAAGAAAGGTTAAAGATTTGAAAGAAATGCAAAATGTTGAAAACAGTTTTTCAGGATCAAATGAACAGTATGCCGAGATTGTACGTCTTAAGCAAAATCTTTTCGAACAAGTGCAAGAAAAGGATTCTTTAATGAAAACAGTTTCTGATCTCAAAAATGATTTAAAAATGGAAGAAAACAGAAATGTTGATAGAGAAATTGCTTTAGAAAAGAAAATTAAGCAACTTGATAACATCATTTTCAAAAGAGGTCAATCTGCGCAAACTGTTCATATGATGACTAAATCCAAAATCTGTTATGATCATTCCACGAAACAAGCTTATCGGATTGAAAACATTTCTATCCCGAAGAAAGACTTGGGAGTCAAAGCCAAAGTTGTATGACGGGAATACCATTCTTAAAATGGATACTATTATGATTCCTGATTCTGATGAAACATTAATGCTTTGTGAAGAGAGTCGTTCAAAAATGCTTTTGAAAGAACAAGATCCATTGGTTGAAAAACATAGAGTGATACAAACCCATCAATTATGCCCATTCTTAATAACGATTACTACAAAGATTTGTTCCGCAATCTGATTTTATATAGTGAACATGCCTATTGGAAAGCGACTTCGGTCCCATCTTAAGGACCCAGCCTCATTCTTCACAACCGCATAGTGAGTTCCAAAGAACTTTCTAAAGTAAGTATGGTGAATACTAGCTTGAAAGAGCTTAAACGCTATCTTACTGGCTTGATCAGGTGTCAAAGAAAGAAACACTGCACGACAATCACTGAGGGCCGACATAAGGGGTTTTGAACATACAAACGGCTTGATTTCGAGATGAAATCATTCCGTTAATAAAAGAAATTAAAGAATATCTTCAATAAACTTCAACCAATACTTGGTTGAAGAACTTGTCCGATGTCCAAAAGTCTTTTATTCAAATTGAACAGACTGTCGAACAACATCGGCTTGGAGTCCAGAGCTTTCGAAGTTAAAATTAATCAAGTTTTGAGTGAAAATGAACGACTCTTGCACAAGCCATTGATACAGATAATTATAAAACTGTTGTTAATTTGTCGTGAAATGAGGTTGTGAACTATGAATGAATGTCAAAGGGTCTCGAACTCAATGACTGAGCTTCTTCATAAAAAGGATTTTGTTGATAAAAGAAACTTACAAAACTTCGAAAGATTTTACGACTCTTGAAAAACATTTCAATCCACTTTGGTGAAGCTGATTCTCAACTAATCAATAAAATTTTCACAAGAAAACATTGTTTTAAATCAAAATGCTCCAGTTTTACTCAGTTTGTTCGAAATAAGGTGAATGAGAGCTCAGTCTCAAAGCCAAAAGACACATCCATTGTCAAGTTAGAAAGAGCAAATTAGTCCCTAAATGGAATGATGATGATAGTACAGTCAAATGGACAGGATGAATGAGACTCTTTAACATTGAATTGTAACATAGAGTGACAAAACTGTTGCTGAGATGAGCATTTGAAACAAGATTTAATAAGCAACTTTATGACTTGATAAACCAAAACGAGTTCAATCAAAAGTAACAATGTGAAGCGTTAATCAAACAAGTCAATATCAAGCTGGGTAATTTCCAGATTTAAATGCAAAACTTCAGGAACAAGGTTTGGTTATAGCAGCCCTAAAAAATGAGTTAAGGAAACTTAAAGGAAAAGCTGTAGATAAGGAGGCTATTGAGACCCACTCTGTTGATCCAAATGTGTCTAAGGATAATATGGAACCAATCACGCCAAATTGTTGAATAAAAGAGACGCTCACTCCTCATGAACTAAACACACTCAGGAAGAAGCTTTGGTCCTTAGGGATATAGTCGAACATGTAAAAGCTAATTATCCTCAAGATTCACTTTTAGAGTCTGCCTTTAGGTATACCAAAGTCATTCAGGATTTGCTTTCACACATAAGTAGATCTTGCCCTAGCATCAACAATTTTGGTCCTCAATTAGTTGAGGTCACACCGAGGAAAAAGACAAGAAATTAGGTTGCCGAATCACTCACATCCCAGAAAACACAAAAACATACTCGACTTCAAACATAGTTTTCTAACAAGCTCGTTTGTTGCATTCAACAGTAGTAAGATTTTCTACTAGTGCTAGCGGAACACAGCCTCAGGCAAACCAGGATGATAGATTCTGCAAACACCAAGTAGAATGTTCAAAGAATAAAGTAGATAGGAACGTTAAATCTAGTTTGAATAAAAGGAATGGTACTGTTAAAGTTAATGGATCTGCGTCTGTGCAGAATTCCAAAAAACAAGTTAATTCTGATAATGTTTGTGTTAACAGTGATGATTGCATGTCTTCTGATAATTTGTGTGTTTCTAATTCTATGAATGATGTGAAATTTCGTGCTAAATCTAAGACGAGAAAATCTAAGAAAGAGATTTGGAAACCAACAGGAAAAGTGTTCAATAAGATAGGATATATTTGGAGACCTACCGGTCGGACCTTCACTATTGTAGGAAATGCGTGCCCTTTAACTAGGATTACCACTACTAATGAAGTGCCTTCTAGGAAACCAATTGTTCTAGACTCTGAATCACCCAAACCTGTGGTTAAATTGGTATACTCAAGGAAACCTAGGAAGAATAAGAATACTGAGTCCGTTAGCAAAACTAAGGTTATAAAACCAAAGTCTGCTAACAAACAGGAACCCAGTAAATCCTGGGGATCCACAAAAACCAATATTCCATCTACTTCTCTTACTGAATGCAGGTTGTCCAAATCGTCCTCTGGTATTTGGACTCCGGTTGCTTCGAAGCACATGACCGGAGATCGCTCTCAGCTACCAATTCATCAATAAATTCTGGGTACAAGTCAAATTCGGAATGATCAAGTTGCAAAGATAATGGGTTTTAGAGACTATCAGATTGGGAATGTTACTATATACAAGGTTTATATACGTTAGGTACTTGGGCAAAATCTATATCTGTGTGACAATTCCGAGTGATTCAATCTCGAAGTGGCTTTTCGTCAACACACATGCTTCATTCGCAATCCTAGAAGGTGTTGATTTGTTACAGGGATCTCGAGGGGATAATACTTCTACACTCTCACTTAGGATATGGATGGCAATCCTCTCCCATTGTCTATTGCAAAGGCGACTAAAACCAAGCTTGGTCTGGCATCGTTCGTCTATCTCACTTTAACTTTGGTGCTATCAATCATCTGCAAGACATGGACTTGACGAGGTCCCTAAGCTCAATTTGAAAAGGATCACTTATGTTCTGCAGTGCATTAGGCAAAAGTTCAAAGGAAACCCCACAAACCAATCTAAGATACCAATCAAGAAAAACTCTAACTGTTGCAATGGACCTGTGAGGTGCCAATGCCGTGTCGCGAGTGTCATGGAAAGAAGTACATCCACGTTATTGACATCGACTACTCACGATTTACATGGGGAAAATGTTGCGTATCAAAAGATGAAGCTCCGCTTTTATATCACTTTTTGAAGATGACCAAAGTACGACTTAAGGAAACCGTCTGTCGCATCAGAACAGATAATGGAACTGAGTTTGTTAATCAAACATTGCGTGAATATTATGAAAGGTTGACATCTCTCATGAAACATCAGTTTTGCACGCTCTCCACAGCAAAATGGTGTTGTTGAAAGACGAAATCGTACGCTAATTGAAGCAGCCCGCACTATGTTAATTTATGCAAAAGCTCCTTTATTTCTATGGGCCGAAGCGGTTGCCACAGCCTGTTATACCCAAAATCGTTCCATGATACGTCGTCGTCACGGTAAAACACCATACGAGCTTTTACACGACAAACCTCCCGATCTATCGTATCTTCATGTGTTTGGTGCACTCTGCTACCCAACGAATGATAGCGAGAAATTGGGCAAGTAACAACCGGAAGAGCTGACATTGGTATTATTCATTGGATATGCCCCACGAAGAAAGCATTCCTGATTTTAACAAACAGACGTACCAGACGAATAATTTGAAACCAATCATCTGACTTATGATGATCATGACCGCGAAGCTTCCTAAACACAGCAGTTCAGGACCCGCACTTCATGAAATGACTCCTGTAACAATCAGTTCAGGACTCGTGCCAAACCCTCCTTCTTCAACACCATTTGTACCACCTTCGAGATCTGACTGGGATTTGTTGTTTCAACAATTTTGAATGAGTCACTTAATCCCCTGCCTTATGTTGATTTACAAGCACCACAAGTCATTGCTCCTATTCCTGAAGCAGTTACACCTGAACATGCTGTATCAACTGGCTCACCTTCCTCAACTACAGTTGATCAAGATGCACCATCACTAAGTAACTCTCATACAACACAAGAAACTCAAACTCCTATTATTTCTCATGATGTTGAAGAAGACAATCATGATATTGAAGTTGCACATATGGGTAATGATCCGTACTTTGGTATTCCAATTCCAGAAGTTACTTCTGATCAATCCTCATCATCAGATGTTATTCATACAATTGTGCCTCCCGATCACCAAGTTTCTGAACACAATAGAGCAAATGTACTAAGGATCACCCACTTGAGAATATATATCCGGTCTCTCGACAGACAGTTTTCCACACAACTACAACTCTATGAACAAGCCTATCTGCTAAATGATGCCTTTCTCACATTAGTCGAACTAAGAACTACAAAGACGCATTAACTCAAGCGATGTATGGAATTGAAGCTAATGCAGAGGAACTTCATGAATTTAAACTTTGTAAGTTTGGGAACTTTTTCCTCTCCTGACAAAGCATTGGCATCTCTCTTAAGTGGATCTATAAGTTAAGCTTGATGAGTTAGGAGGTATTCTGAAAAACAAGGCTCGGTGGTTCGCTTCGTGTTATCGCCAAAGGATGGAATCGAATTTCGAAGAGTCATTGCCTTCGGTTGCAGGATTAGAGGCATACGAATATTTTACGATTGCCTGCTCATCTATGAAACATGGACATCTATCAAATGAATGTGAAGACTGGCGTTCTGAATGTAATCTGCGAGAAGAAGTTATGTTTAGCTCAACGACGGATTTGTGCATCCAGACAAACCTAGCTACGTGTACACGCTTAAGAAAGCTCTTTATGGGTTGAAACAAGATCCACGCGTGTGGTATGATATGTTTTCTTCATTCCTGCTATCCAATGACTTCTCAAAAGGCTCAGTGAATCCTACTCTATTCATCCATAGAGAAGCAAAGACTTCTACTTGTACAAATCTATGTCTAAGAATTATCATTTGCTGCCTCTACTCCTGAACTTTGTGATTCTATTCGCTAAAATAATGTGCTCAAAATTCAAGATGTCAATGATGGGTAAAATCTCATTTTTCTTAGGACTACAGATTTCTCAAAGTCCCAGAGGCATCTTCATAAACCAATCTAAATATGCTCTTGAATCACTAAAGAAATATGGCTATGAATCTTGTGACCCAGTGGATACTCCATGGTAAGAAGTCCAACACTGGATGAGGATACAGAAGGAAACTGTAATCCATCACACTAACGTGGTATGAAAGGCACCCTCCATATCTTACAGCCAGTAGACCTGACCTATAATTTGCTATATGCATGTGTGCCCGGTATCAGATCTCGGCTACCGAAAAGCAACTTAAATGCGGTAAAAAAGGATCTTTCGGTATCTAAAGGAACCGTACTTCGGGGCTTTGTATCTGAAGGATCCCGTCCTTTGCACTAACAGCATTTGCAGATGCGGATCATGCTGGTTGTCAAGATACCACTCGTAGCACATCTGGTAGTATACAACATTTGGGTGAAGACTTGTGAGCTGGTTCATCAAAAAGCAGAAAAGCGCTGCGATATACCATACGGAAGCTGAAAATATTGCTATGTCCAGTTTTTGTCGCAAGTCCCATTTGGATAGATCACAACTATACCGACTATGGATTTGGATTTCAATAATTTCCAATGTACTGTTATACAAAAGCGCTAATTCCATATGCTGCAACAACGTTCAACATTCCAGATCCAACATATAGACATCAGATTTCACTTCATCAAGAGCATGTTTGAAAATGGTGTGATCGAACTTACTTTGTCATACGGAGTATCAATTTCCGGACAATACTCACTAAAGCTCTTGGCCGAGAAAGAATTGAATTTCTTATCAACAAGCTGGGAATGCGGAGTTTTACGCCGGATACTCTGAAACAATTGGCAGATGAAATTGATGAATAGTGGTGGTACCTATTCAAATATCCTGTATAATAAGTAAATACTTTAAATCATAAAAACACAAAAAGATTTTTCATTTTCATTTTTTATTTTTCTAAAATTTTATAAAACCAAAAGAGAAAAATATAAAATCAGAAAAACCAAAAAGATTTTCATTTTATATAAACTTTTCAAAAACAAAGTAAAAAATTAAAAAATGAGAAAAATACAAAAAGAAGTTTTACAATGGCATGTCTTCTGAAATCGATAACATTTACGGTCTTAGAAATGTCATTCAACAATGATACAAGCCTGTAAATGAAGTTCGAGCAGAAGTTTCAAATGTTTTCAAAACATGCCAAATGGCTTGCTATTATTTCAGATAGCAACCCGGTCATCATCTTAAAGGCAAGTATTTCAAAAAGAAAACTTGGCCTCTCAACGGGAATTTATTCTCGGGCATGGTCTACTTTATGACCATGCAAAGGCTTGTGATTACTTTGCATCACAACCCGTGCTTCCTATATCCATAAGTGTACGTTTCAGTGCATCTATGTGAATAAATAAGAGAAATCTTATTTATCTTGGTATTTGTTGTTTTGTCACATACAAAATCATTCCATCATCTAAAATACTTTTCAAAATACATTTGACTTCTCAAACAATGTCTACAGCTCTTTAAATAGAAAACGGGACATTGTTTGAGGGGGAGAGAATGTCAAATTTCTTTGTCATGATCAAATGAGCTGTTAAAAAGGGAAAAAGAATTTAAACGATTATTTGTGCCTTATGTGTTACTTGTTTATGCCTTTAGGGTGTAGTTTGCTAAAATTATGTCTATAGGTATGAGAGATAAAACATTTAGGACTATGTGTGCTAGTTGGTTTACTTGAATATACCTTATAAAACTTAATTTGCAAAATTAATAAGTTGTGTAAACATGGGGGGCCAAATATGTCTAAGATAAAAATCGTTGTTTAACACCATCAAACCCATTCGTTCCATTCACTGTACACATCCCTACACACACTCAAAACACACACACGAACACTCTCCACTCGACTCACAACAATCAAGATCACTCACTCCATTTCATCTAAGGTATAACTTAAATCTCGAATATTCATCTCCTAATCAACTCGAATCCCAAAAGGAATTGAGCATTTTCGTCACTCTTGATAGTAGCAGCCCTAATTATACAATTAGGGTTCGTCAAATCAAAAAGTGGTGAAAAAGTTAAATTGTTAGAGGGCTTTTGTAGTTTTAGGATTAATAAATGTATAGGTTAACCTAGCTTGATCATTTGTTGTGTTAATAAATGTGTTATTGAATGATTTGTGTTCGAAAAACTAGTGTAAAAGTGCGAAATAATGAAACAATATGATATGTTTGTGTATGAGATTGTTATGGCTTAATGAAAATGCTAGTTTAGAGTCGATATTGCACAAATGTTAGACATCGATCGAGTATAAATCATATGGACCGAACAAATAATGTGTTATGAATCGAACGAGTGTCTAAGTGTAAGAATCGAACGAGTGACTTATGGACCGAACGAGTACTCTAACATGGATCGAACGAGTGTATGTTAGAAAGGATCGAACGAGTGTATGCTAGAAAGGATCGAACGAGTGTATGCTAGAAAGGATCGAACGAGTGTATGCTAGAAAGGATCGAACGAGTGTCTTTTAGACTGGACCGAACGAGTGAAGTTCTTAATGTGGATCGAACGAGTGATTACAAATAAGGACCGAACGAGTGAATCTTGTGAGAATCGAACTAGTGTCTATTGTGGACCGAACGAGTGAATCATGTATAAACCGAACGAGTGCCTAATAGCATGGATCGATCGAGTGTCTAAATGAGAGGATCGAACGAGCACATGTTTGTGAGGATCGAACGAGCAAATGTCCTAAGGACCGAACGAGTGTTTGTGTACATGGACCAAACAAGTGTGATTTCAGTGCAACTCGATCTAGCTATTCTTTGAGGACCGAACGAGTAAAGTTATCAACACGTGACCAATTTTTGACATAACACACTTTAGATCAAATTTTTTTCTAACTAAGATTAAAATTCAACAAATCTCTTAGGTTAAAATAGACGGTAAAAGCTTGACAAAACCAAGGTTAACTACACTCGACTTAATTGTTAGGATAGGTGCCTTTGTCTTACACGCTATTCGTCTATCTAAGTAGATTGATCTTCAAAAAGTGCTAAAAGTCATAAAGGTTCTCATGAATGATTGATTGTGTTTTTCTTATAAACTGCACACACTCTTTCTTAAACAGACTCATGGCACTCTCAATAGCGGATCAGATTGCTTTGGATGATGCATTGGTGGCTCCTGCTGACCGACTTAAGATTGGAAAATGTAATCTTCGCTTAAGTTCGGATGTCACATCAAAGGAAGCAACCCTTCAAGTGGTCTACGATGTGCTTTACAGTTCACTCCTTTCTACAATAATATGTTCATACTATATCGACATTTTTTGGTGCATTAATAATATGTGCCCGAGTACAAATGTTTTCAAGAATTTCTTAGTAAAATTCAAAAATTTCAAATAATTGTACATCTTTATTTCTAATCCCTTCCCCCACTTGAGTCAAACATAAGCATATAAAATTTAAATAAAAAGGGTTAGAAATGGAACATATTACTCCCTTGGATTTTCTCGGTGATATAAAGAGACAGCATGCTCTAACCAATGCTCCAAGTCTTCTTCTTCTTCGAGAAACATCCATCATCACAGGCAACTTCTTTATCATCCTGAATAGCATTCAACCAGGACGGTTTAGGATGCTTCCTTGCAGCTTGATTAGTATGCTAACACCTCGTCCTGTGCATTCCCTGTATAACTGCAAGAAAGGCTAATACCAAAAGCATAAACCTGGACATAAAGCATAATAGCACAAAATATACAAAATTATACAAATAAACCTAACTCACTTTCATAAGAATCACGGTTGCATTTAGCATATGCAACAAGCCTTTTAAACCAGTTGGTGGCCCAAGTGGACGAGTGAAGTCTCGTGAGGGTTTTCAGAGAACATACCCACAAAGTTCATTTACCAATATACATGGTTTTGTAAAATTTCAAATGATTTATTGATTTGCAGGAAGGGATTACGGCATAACCAAGGATTAGGTTACGCCGTAATCATGTAGATGATCATTTCTAAATAGTTTAATTAAGTCTAGTTACGACATAACAATGGAAAGGATTACGCCGCAATATCAATGATTATGGCGTAACTAAGATTGGTACGCCGTAATTGCTGCCATTGGAGGTAATCTTACCACACAATTACGAGGAAATGTGACTTTGAATTCCGCCCCCTTGCTGTCAGACCCTGCAAAACCAAGTACGAAATATACAAAACCGACTAAATACATTAAACAATTAAAAGGATAGGACTTTTGTTTATTTAAAGAGTCGTTAAGTTTGACTCTAGCCTCCATCACAGGCTTATTTGGACATCTCCACACATGTCCAATCTTCATGTATTCTCCTCAACCTGTAAGTAATTGCTCATCCTGCACACTAACAAACCTGTGCATTAAATGTGTAATAAAACTAAGCAAAAAGAGGAGCATACATTAATGGCAATTACTTGACTCAGGAATAAAATTTTAAGGTTCAAGCAATGCCCAAACTATTTTTGGTATTTTAGACCCAAATATGTCGTAACAAGCACTACTAAGTCACACCATATCCAAGTCTGAAACGGATTTTTATTTTATTTTTCACACACGTTACGCCGTAACAATATGACTGGTTACGCCGTAACAACAGTCAATCATTCATGCAAACACTCAAAAAAATAGAGAAGAAAAAAAGGTTCAAGCACACATACAAGCACAAACAAAAACACACATATCAATCAAACAATCAAAAACAACAAAAATCGTTCCCCGGCAGCGCCGCCAAAAATTTGATGCTTAATTTCTTTTAAATAAAGCTACGTCAGGTTTTACATTTATAAAACCTTAACTACCTCGACTATTCCTACGCACTAAAGAACAGTGTACCCTATTGATTAATAGTTTTTCTTAGCTATATATATAATATAATAAATTATAAAATATATATAAGTAATCTAAAAAAACTACAAATCAATGATGTAGCCAGTAGCAGTATAAACTATTCCCGGGTCGTTAATTCCCCATGATAGCTGTGCTGGAAGATCGATACGGTCAAAGATTATGAGTTGAAGGAGAGAATTGATTTTGAGAGTGTGAAAAGTCAAGATTAAACAATAATAACAAAAACGTTAAGAAAATCCTAAAACTAAACTAAATAAAGTAAGCTGAAAACGGTAGCACGAATCCCTAACAAAGGGGGAAAAACCTAAAATCTTTAAAATTAAACCCTAACGAATTACATTTTGCTTCTAACTCACTAAGGGAACAAATAACGAAGAATGAAAAAGACTAGACCGAAAACGGAGTTCTATGACCCAAAAACGAGTCAACACACAAAAAAAAAAAAAAAACCGCACCCTGGGCCGCTCTTTAAAAAATAAAAGTGTAAAAAATGACCCTACGAAAAGTTTTAAATTTTTCCTACAAACTATATGACAAAATAAAATTTTCTAAAAAAGAAAAATATTTTTTTGATAATTTTTGTATTTTTTATGAATTTTTTAAACTTTTAACTAAATTAATTTATAAAAAATATAAAATGAATTCAAAAAATTCTAAAAATTTTACTAAAAATACTTCATACTATAAAAATCCTACGAAAAATCAGAAACAAAAAGTTGCTTAAAATAAGGCCCTCAAATAAGCAAGTAACAGCTATTTAGCTTATAAAGCCTAAAATGCCTATAAATACCACAGCCCTTGGGACTATAACGAAAAAGTCCCAATGGCGCAAGCGGTATGTATGCTAAAAGAAAGTTACGATGTTAGAGACCCGGGTTTCGAGTCTTGCTCACTCGTGTCACCCCTTGTCTCCTTGTCTTTTTTTTTTGAAAAACTTATGAAAAGCAAAGTTGTTAAGCTCGTGGGGCTTAACAACTTTCTCAACTACAAGTTTTTCTGAAAAGCTCTAAATAAGCTGAAAAAACAGCTTAAAAATGACAGAATGCTTAAAACTAGCTTAAGGCTAAATTTGGCTAAGTCATTTTGGCTTTTGAGGTCTAATAAGCTACTTGGACAAAATGGCTAAAAGGGAGGCTTAATCCTAAACTAGCTAAACTCTAAAAAGCTAAAAAGCTAAAACTAAATAAGCTTAAATAGCTTAAAATGACAGAAGCTAAATGATAGCTTGAAGGGCAAAAGGCTTAACTTGGCACTCAAATAAGCTAAGAAAATAAGAGATAAGCACTCACAACTAACTACTTTATCAAAATAAGCTGCTAGGAATCAAATGAGCTTATGACATAAGCTGAATAAGCCAAGAATGAAAATAAGCAATCCCTACACTAACACTAAGCTAAAACAGTCAAAAGGCAAGTTGGGGCTTAAAAATAAGCTATCTAAGGGGCTTCTTAAGGACTGAAACTTAGAGGGCTTATTAAGGAGCTTATGGGCTCTCAAAATAAGCCAAAACCTAGGACTTATGCACACTTAAAAGCTAAGAAAAGAGGGCTTAAAATCTCCCCTTTGCACCAGGGGAGATTAATGCTTAACACAAGGGGCTTATTTGACAGCTTTTTAAAAGCTGTCAAATAAGCTCAAAACTAAAAAATAAGCTTAAACAGATTGAGTATACTATGAAATGGACTTGTGCTCCAATTTTAAACTTTTAAAAACCATTAAAACCTGCTGATCTTTTAAAGTGAAAAAGGCTTTTGCTTTTTTTAAAACTGCTACTTAAAAAAAAGAGACTTGGTGGTTTGACTTACCAAGTCAAATGTCCCCAAGTGTGTTAACCCTGTTTTTAACACACAAAAGACTCACTTTTAGACACTAAAACTTAAGATCCAAGTGCTTATCTAAATAAGCACTTGAAGCCCTTTTTAAAAACACCACAGTTTAGAAAAATGACTTAGAAAAACTTTGAAATACAATTTTCAAACTTAAAAACTTATAAAAACAGCTTAAATGAGCTTAAAAACTTAAGCTAAAACTACTTGAGACTCCAACCCATACCAAAGAACATTTTTGACCCGTTTTAAGTGTTAACCCAAACACTCCCTTAATTTTTTTGAAAAGGACTTTTAAGCCTATAAAAACTAAGTGTGACTGAAAATTTTAAAATCCTAACAATACTTAAGCTATTTTAAACAATAAAGAAGTAAAAAAAACAGAACTAATAAGCACTTAACATGAGACAATAAGCTAGACAGTTTAAGCTATCTTTGACAGTTTTTGATCAAATGGCATAAAAATGAAATGAAAAGCACTAATAAGCATACTTTAGCATAAATACACACTAATAAGCATAAAAACAGTAATAAGCTAAGAAAATAAGCTAAATAAGCTACTTGCTACAGTAATAAGCAAAAATTAAAAGAAAAGGTACCTTTACCCCTTGCTCAAAACAGGGGTTTTTGAACCTAATAAGCTCTAAATTCCTACCCCAAGCTTATAAATAAGCTTAAACTAAGCATAAACCAATAAGCCATCCAAATTTGCTTATTCATCCATCTTTGCTCAATCCAACAGTACTTTGTCACTTTCTTGAATTTTCCTTGAAGTTTTGTATAAAAAATGTTGAATAGGTTATAGAGATAGCTTATATTGAGAGCTTTAAAGATTTTAAGAAGGCAATTGCAACTTAGAACACAATTATAAAAACGACTGAATTTTCATTAAAACTGTGAAATGCAAGTACATAAAAGAACTTAAACTGAAAACTGAAACTTTTAAACTCTAAAAACTATATTAAAACTACACTTAAAACTACTTAAAAACTACTTGTGCCTTAATGGCTTTACAATGCTTTATATAGTAAAAACGACTAGGATTCTTCTTGGAATTCGTCTCTTGCTGTTGTGCTTGTTTGTAGACACAAAAAGAGAGTGTGTTTGTTGTGAGAGTGTGAACACAAGTAAATCTTGGCCCTTCATTCACCTTGGTGCTTGTTCGGATCATCAAAACCGTCGAAATAGGCTTGGGGAGTTGTGGGATTGCCAACTTGGCAATCTTACAGCTGGGAAAGCTTAGTGGAGGGGGAGGAGGCTTAAAATCCATGGGTTTAGTTATGGTTGCAGGGTAAAAGGAAGGGAGTGAACCCGTGAGTTGTGTTGGGGGGAAACAAAAAAAGGCGGGAAAATTTGTTATAGAAGAGGTTAGGGGTGACAGGGCACAAGTTTGGGGAGTTGGCAAGGTTGGTCCCTCATGGTTATAAGAGGCTTTGCATTTTTCGTCCTTGTGGTGTTAAAGGGTTTGGGGATTTGGCAATATAACCCCCCAAGGGTTATATAACCCTTTTCATCACAAGTCCTTGCGTGTACAAGTCTTTGCCATTGGCAGTTTTGCCCCTTGTGGTTTAACTTTGCCAAATTGGCAGAATTTACCCTTCTCTTCTTTTTCTTGTGTAAATATAACTTAGGGAATTGGCAATTTCAGTCCCTATAGTTATATTTTTTTCTTCTTTGACTTTCTTTTGACTTGACCATGTCGGTGTTGACTTTGACTTTGACCAGTTGACTTTTCTGTTGACTTTTTGACTTGATTGACTTTTCGGCTTCGATTTGGCTTTGTCTTTCACAGTCTTTTCCATTCCATGTTCGGTTTGCCGTTTTGACTTCGTTTTTCGTCCTTTTGTGTGATATCCGTTTCCTGCAAAATACAAATGCAAAACAAACATTTCTTTGGCAGTTTTTGTCTGTTTTTGGTCATTTAAGTCCGTTTTTCATGGAAAATGGTATGTGTATTTAAGCACATACCAAAATCCCCCATACTAAGGTATTGCCGTGTCCTCACGCAATGTTATGAAGTAAACATTTACGAAAACTAAGAATCTCAATCCCCCTCGACTAATAACTTTGAAAAGTAGCTAAGTGTTCGTCAAGGGGAACTAAAGAATCAAAAGCTTCGACAAGTCCCGTTTTCACCATTTTTTATTCACACATTAACTATCCCTGATATTTTTGGATTTTCCTTTTTCTTTTCTCGACTTCCTGTTTGACTTCCTTTATTTTATTAACACTGGGATCATAGAATG